>SRMA01026279.1:10363-109932 GCA_007224835.1 Danionella cerebrum | reverse complement strand
GCGTTATGCATCCACTAGATGGAGCTGCGCTAAAGGGACTGTCAACAAAAAAGCTAAGTCCAGCGTTCTGGGAACTCTGTTCACCTTTAAAATGAATCCAAATAAACAGCTGTTTTTATTATTTTTTTCCGAGTTAATGTTGAATTAATGTTAATTCTAAATTTTCTCGCTGCTGCCATGCTCTACTGCGTGACAAAAGCCTTTCGCTTGTACAAAAAAACGGAAATGAAAATGCACGCTTCGCGCTGTCTAGCGATAAGCGATACCACATTTTTTGGATTCAATACGATACCGATACTATTTGGACAAAATAAATAGATTTCGATACCGATATCGATACAAAAAAAATCTTAGATAAATAATATTCTATTTACGAACCACAACGAAATATTATAATTTAACAACTTTAACGAATTCATTAAAGTAAATCAGCTGAATGAGAGCAGTAAACAATGAATAATATGATTTAAACAGTATTTTTAACTGACATCTTAAATTTGCACTGTAATAAAAAACAAATGTATATGTTAAAAATTATGAGAAAAATTAAAGCCTTGAAAATATAATTATCATATGCACATAAGACATATTTCCTCTGGTAAGGGAGAAATACCAAAGAAGGAGGCATGTCAGTACTAATACTGTAAATTAAATTAAATAAATGGTAATGTTACATGGGATTAAACTTTAGAGGGAAGATTTACACTGATGATATTCCACCTAAAAAATGAAAAAGTGAAAGTGTCTAAAAGAGGGAGAGTTTTGTTGACGGCAAGCGTGTGCTCCTCCATAAAGTTGTTATTGACAACGCTAGCCAGCTTGACGGAGGTGGGTTTCCCGCACTCTGATTGGATGGATGAGTCTATTCAGCTGCGGCAGAGGGGGTGTTTAGCAACACAATTGAAGGTAGAGATAGAACAATATAGAACACTCCTGTTTTTATGTTTTGAATAATGTATTGATAAGTGTCGAAACTTTGGTCATTAGATCCATACCCAAAAATGACGGGTGAGTATCTATATATCGATACCACAGTATCGATCCGCCCATCACTAGCGCTGTCATGTATCCCAACATGCTACCGCGTGCTACTTCTACGGGAATAAATGGCTGCTGCTTCCTGTAGTTGCGAGACCTGTTGCGGCTCAGTATTGATCCACATATAAGACGCACCGGTTTATAAGGCGCACCGTCGGCTTTTAGGAAAATGTAAAGGTTTTAGGCGAGCCTATATACGGTGCGTAAATATTTTCCAGTGATCCTGCAGTGGGAAAAAGCAAAAAAAATGTCAGAGTGGAGTGTAAACTAAAAAAACTGAGCGAGGAGGGCGACATTGTGGCTCTCCTTTTTCCACTCGCAAAAGGAGGCACCCACAGGTATCTGTAGAAATCTAGAGTGTCCCAGTAAAATCTAAATAGTAATTAAATGTTTAACATATTGGACTGCAAGTGTTGGATTCTAAACAAATTCAGCAAATTCGTCGTTCTTGTGTGAATCAATAGCCACGATTATAATACGAGAATCTTCAGCTGTGCACGTGCCCACCAACCCCTTTGTTCAGTTTCAAAGTAATCACTTCCATGATCCACATCTAATCAAATCATGTATAAAAAAAATCATGGACAAACTGACCTCGAGACCCTTAGATGGCGTCTGTTCATGTCATGCGAACTTGGGGTGGGTGGTAGAGTGACCAAGCATCCTTTTTTACCCGGACATGTCCGGTGTTCACTCGCTTTCATAGGACCATTACGCGTGTCCGTAAACTGACCGGCACTTGGCACACAATACAAATTGAAAGATGAAAAGTATCCTTTTTGTTTGTTAAGTTTCTTTGTAAGACTCCTCCATTATTTTGTATCTTCTGTATCTTCTTACAGTTATTAAAGCTAGATTTTCTAACAAAAGAGTTCATATTTAGAACATTTCATATTTGTTCTTTATTTAATTGAAAAGACTATTTTATTACAGAAGTTAACTTTGCACCTTTGTAGCATAATGAAGCATGTTCATCAACCTACAAGAAGACTGTCTGAAATTGTGTCTCGATGTCGTGGCAATTGTCCAGTCAATGTTGGAGATGAAGTGTAGACGAAACTGAGGTTCTCAAATCAAATAGCGGCCCATCATCTCTGAGACATTGGGATAATAGTGCTTTAAGACACCTGGATGGTTACAGCTTTTTGAAAGAAAATTTGCTCATGTAGCACCTCCCAGAGGGTAGCGGGTCAAACAAAATGAAGCCAGGGTAGCTTTCTTCAGAATAAAGTCCTGTTATCTTTGGCTGGAATAGAATTTGTTTCACAAGTTATGTGAGCAATCAGTAGTATAACTTTTAGGAGGATGAACTGTGGACACTACGCGTGTCTATCTATCGATTTGGTTCTTTCAGGCATATCTCGTTCTTCCTGAATATGTAAGCTTTATTGTTTTGGTGAGTTATTGCGATAACTCAAGCCCTGGTTGGTTTACCCCACTGTGTTTACAACTAGTGTTTATCTCTTTAAAAAAAAAAAGAGTTTTGTGTTTACGACTGGGAATTTTTAGACATGCTATGTCACTGTAATGAATCGGAGAGGACCCTGTTGCAGGTACAGAAAGAGTCTTTATTGGATCACAAAATTAAATTGATTGTTAACAATTAAAGAGAGGCAACCATGCCTGCAGGAGACCTCAGAACCAGACCCAGAATCCTGAAAAGAGAAGGTAGACAACAATAATTTTGGAACTGATAACATTTGTGAAGGAGAACCTACTAGTAAGTAGGTGAGAAAATAGACTACTATAGGCAGCACGGTGGCTCAGTGGGTAGCACTGTGGCCTTTTTCAGATAGAAGGTTGCCGGTTTGAGGCTCGTCGGTTACGTTCCTGGAAGGAGTTTGTATGTTCTCCCAGTGCTTGCGTGAGTTTCACCCACAATCCCCAAAAATATGCGGCAGATTAAATGAATATTGAATAAACTAAAGTTGAGTTTTTCCCTGCGATGGACTGGCGACCTGTCCAGGGACTTGTCCCCGCCTCTCGCCCAATGTGCACTGGAGATTCTCGAAAGGGAACAAGTAGGTTAAGCGAATGAATGAAAAGTGACCCCTATATACACACAAACGGTCAGAGTAGATGAGCAGCTCAAACAGATAACGTGGAAGAGGGGATAAAGAAAGTAGAGGATAATTCTCTTTTTTGCATCATTTCTATTTGTTAGCTTTAGGGAACTTGCTTTGCCACTTTGTTTACCTTTTAATACAAATATAATTTAATTTGATCTCCTGCTCTGTGACATCCTCCACCTAATAATAATAATGGATTAGAATAAAATGATTATTATTAATAAACAGCCTGCTAACTGAGAGGCAGCTAGCCACTGCACCACCATGCTACCCGTCAATGTTCATGTTAAACAAAATGAAAAAATGAAAGAAAGACATAAGAGGTGGAGTCCCTCATAGAAAAGTCTCTCAGTGTTCTTCTTTGGTCTGGAGAAAAAGCTTTGTTTTGGTATGCCATACTCAAGCGCTTGTTATGAGAAGGCTCCGTTCAAGATGTCCATCGGTATGCTGGAAGATTTTGTTAGCTGGATGCTCCCCTGCTGGGCATCTGTCCTCTGATTGGTGTCTGAATGTCCTGTGGGTTTTTACAAAGCTTCGCTCAGCATCTATCTGTTTGTGCATCCTCGCGATCCCTCAGTTCTGAGCTTCACTTTGAATCCAGTCCCTCATGGCTGTCTCTGCTCTCCATCTGTTGCTCCTTGATCTGTGCTTTCTTCTCTCTTTTAGTGGTGAGTGATTCATATTTAATCATTGTGGCTAATATTATAATAATCACTGGTCCTGCTAAAAAAATGTGCATATTGTGATAAAGGTCATTATTTTCTGTAATAAACTGATAAACATTACACTTTCATTTATTTTAGATTCATTTACACACAACTGAAGTAGTTTAAGCCTTTTATTGTTTTAATATTGATGTTTTGGCATAACGCTCAGGAAAACCCGGTCCTTCTCCACAATCTTCCTCAGGGTCCAGTCACCTCTTGTCGTTGTGCAGCGTTTTCCGACACACTTTTTCCTTCCCACAGACTTTCCACTGAAGTGCCTTGATACAGCACTCTGCGAAGATCCGATTCGTTCAGAAATTTCTTTTTGTGTCTTACCCTCTTGCTTGAGAATGTCAGTGATGTTCTTCTCGATAGCAGTCGTACCCATGACACCAGGTTGGGAGTTTTTGAAAGCCTCAGAATTCTTTTGCAGGTGTTTTTAGTTAATTAGTTGATTCGGATGATTAGGTTAATAGCTCCTTTAGAGAACCTTTTCATGTGATGCTAACTTTTTGAGATGTATGCCAGAATCATCGATATTAAAAAAGTAAGAGGCTTGATGTATGGGTTGGAGACTGTGGCTGTGAGGAAGAGACAAGAGGCAGAGATGGAAGTAGCGGAGATGAGGATGTTGAGGTTCAGTTTAGGAGTGACGAGGATGGACAAGATTAGGAACGAGCACATCAGAGGGACAGCTCAGGTTGGTTGTTTTGGAGACAAAGTCAGAGAAGCCAGATTGAGATGGTTTGGATATGTGCAGAGGAGGGATAGTGGTTATATTGGTAGAAGGATGTTGGAGATGAAGATGCCAGGCAAGAGGTCAAGAGGAAGGCCAAAGACGAGATATTTGGATGTACTGAAAGAGGACATGAAGTTCATGGACATGAGTAGAGGATACTGAGGACAGAGTTGGGTGGAAACAGATGATTCGCTGTGGCGACCCCTAAACTGGGAACCGCCAAAAGTAGTAGAAGAAGAACTACTTCAGTTGTGTGTAATGAATCTAAAATATATGAAAGTGTAATGTTTATCAGTACATTACAGAAAATAATAACTTTATCACAATATGCACATTTTTTGAAGAGTACATAGAGAGAGAGAGAGAATGTTTGATTCTCTCCAAAGATATAAGTTCAATGCCAGTGGCTGACTCTATCTTGTTATTTTTAAGTTTACTGTTCGACGCTGCGCCAAGGTCGACTTTGCAACTCTACCTGCTTTGGTAAGCGGATGGTTTGATGTTAATTTACTTGAAAATCCATCTCCATATATGTATTTCATTTTATAAACCAGAGTGTGCTTTATTGTTCAATGAGTAAACAGGCACTTTTACTAGGATGCGCGAGAAAAAAATTCAATAATTTGTTTCAAAAAGAGAAACTTCATTTTCATTTTAAACGTGTGTGGATTGAATTGGTGTTAGTAGACAATCGAGGAGGGGAGTAGCTACTGGCCAAATAAAAAGGATATCAGAGGAAATAAACATTTGAGAGGAAAGAGATGTGGGTACAGGCCTGTTTCATGACTCAGGGTGCGAGGCTTTATCTTCAGAACTGCCGTAATCCTTCATGGCACAGATTCAACAAGGTACTGGAAACATTCCTCAGAGAGTTTGCTCCACATTGACATGAGAGCATCACGCAGTTGCTGCAGATTTGTCCGTTGTACATCCATGATGCTAATCTTTCATTCCACCACATTCCAAAGGTGCTCTACTGGATTGCGATCTGGTGACTGTGGAGGCCATTTCAGTACAGCAATAAACCAATCTGAGATGATTCGAGCTTTAGGACACTGAGCGTTATCGTGCTCAGTGGTAACATCTGATGGATGAGGGGATGGATATATATGAAGCTGTGGCATTGACACGATGATCAATTGGTACTAATGAGGTCAAAATGAGCCAGAAATTATCCCCCACACCATTACACCAACCAGCCTGAACCGTTGATACAAGGCAGGATTGATCCATGCTTTCATGTTGTTGATGCCAAATTCGTACGCTACCATCGGAATTTTCCAGGAGAACAAGAGACTCATCAGACCAGGCCCTGTTGTTCTAATCAAATTTTGGTGAGCCTGTGCGAATTACACCGTCAGTTTCCGGTTCTTAGCTGACATGAGCGGCACCCGGTTTGACTTTCTGATGCTGTAGCCCATCCGCCTCAAGGTTCGGCATGTTGTGCGTTCAGAGATGCTCTTCTGCAGACCTCGATTGTAAGGATTGGTCTTAAATTGTCCTCTGACTTCTGGTATGCAACGAGGCATTATCTTTAACACCGGAGACTTTCTCTATTTCAGAGCATTCTCTGTAAACACCTGAGATGGTTGTGCGTGAAACTTCCAGAAGATAAACAGTTTCTGAGATAAACTGTATATAAAACACTGAATGTAAACTGAATACTGTTTACTGGCACCAACAACCATGCCACCTTTGAAGTCAAAGAAGATTGTCTTCATTATGTCTACATGCCTAAATGCATTGAGTTGCCATCATGCGATTGGCTGATTAGAAATTTGCGTTAGCAGGCGGTTGGACATGTGTACCTAATATAGTAGCCGTCTATAATTCCCCTGCTTTCAGCCGTTTTCAAAAGCACCTCCTGTACATATTGTTTTTCGGTTTCTCACGGAGTGCATTTACATGCATTTTAGTCAGCCACTTAGGTAGTTTCTGTAGTGTAATGTCAGAGTTCCGCTGTTCATTGTTTTTAAAATGTTTAGTTTTAGAACCTTGGAGAGGAGAGGTCATTTTTTCCCATTGACCCAATTCCCAACCCAAGAAGCAACATAATTCAGCAATACAAGTACTACCAAGACCAGGACCTTGAGTACAGAAAGTTCAAATGAGAGATGGTGTCTGCTGGTCAATCAACATGGGTGGGCAGGGAATTATCAGATCAAAACAAACAAGTAATAAAAACATCTTGGAATTCGGATCCCATTTTACTGCCTAAATTTATTTCTTTTTTATTTTAACCCTTGTCCTGCTTAAAAGCCACCACATGGGTGGGTAGGCGTTTTGTTTGAGCTGGACAGTTTTGTTATCTCCAAAGGAGTTTCCTTCTCTGGATGGAAGCCATGAATTTATGTAACTATTTATTTATTTTTGCCATGGACCAGTTTGCATTAATTACATCAGGACAGGAGGGTGTTAACAGGAAAGGGGGGAGTGAATGAGAGATATAGGTGAGGGGGAAAGATTCAGGAGTGGGAAGAATACCTACCTGAACATACCATATCAGCCTGTTATGGTCCGTTTAGTACAGTTTTCGCAGTTTGTACATACCTACACACGTATACATATATAAATATACATACACACACGCAGTTAATGAACTATGCAGGGTGACATTTATAATACAGATGATAGATCACGGATGGGGAGTGAACTGAAACCTATGTGTTGCGTCGCATTACGAGCTGAGCTGAACTAAATGGAGACACAAAGACATATTAAATAAATAAATGAATGTTGACCTAATTCATAAGTAGCAAGTAGCAGTTTTATTTCTAAATCTAACACAGTTGCAGAGAAATGGGATGTCACATGCACATGTCTGACGTTGCCATGTGTTTGTGCAGATGTGCGGCTAGGCCAGAGGCACAGTTACAGGTACAGCACAGTGATCAGCAACAGCTGGAAAGCCTCCTCACCCAGAGGGGCTCAATTAGCTCTGGATTGTGTAGTGGATATTGATGTCAAGCCAGGATGTCAAGACAGGATTTTAAAGGTGAATGTGCTATTATGTTATTGATTCGGAATCAGAATAGAATTCCATGCACTGAAACTTTTAAATCTCTGTTCTCATGTTTCATTTTCATTTATACACAGCTGAGGAGCATAAAAATAAAGCAAAGTTCTTCAAAAAGAAACAATTCAGCGCATCACCTCAGGAACATCAGGTAACACTTTGATGCTACACATTTACCCAGAGTGCTTGTAGAAATAGATATCCATTGTTTATGTAATGACACATCATTTATAATATGAGCAGTATAGTGTTTTTATTTAAATATTTTAAAACAAATGTAATTTTAATAATATGTCTATGCCTATTAATAATTTTTAGTTATTTATTACGATAATACCAAGACACATGTTCGTTAGTAAAGGCCTATTAAAAAGGATCACTATCATATTTCATAACCCTGTGCCAGTTCTCTACCTCTCTGTAATTGGTGATCTTGTTACCCTTACTCACTGTTCAGCTGTCATTAATTACCCATTATCCAATCAGTTTTCCACTCTCCCATTTAGAAGGACTCATCTGTTCGTCATTGAATCTCACTCACTTGAGTCTCCTGTCTGATGGTAGAGGCCACCTTGAACACATACCTGTGGAATCTTCCCTGGTGTTTGAATACCCGGCTAGGAAAGGATGGTGTCTCTGGATTTGCAGAGCACCACTTCCTGTCTACCTGGATTACCCTAGCATCTATACTCACCTCAAAATTTCCTTACCTGATCCTGCTCAATCCTGCTCATCTATACCACTGCGCACTGATTGTTTATATATATATATATTTTCAATCATTTTTTTCCAACCCGCTTATGCCCTTTTTGGGGTCACGGGTGTCTGCAGGTGCCTATCTCCAGTGCACTTTGGGCGAAAGGCAAGGGTACAGGACAAGTCGTACCCTGGACATGGAGCCAGTCCATCGCAGCGCAACATCCACTCACAAATTCACACCTAAGAGGAATTTAGATGATTTAATTAACCTAACCGCATTGTGGGGGAAACCGGAGTATCTGGAGGTAACCCACGCAAGGACAGGGAGAACATGCAAACTCCTTTCTGGAAGTTCACCGGCGAAAGGCCATGAAGGTTAACGTTCTAACTGGAAGGCCACAATGCTACCCACTGCACCACCATGCCGCCCTGTTTACAAATAAATTATATATTTTTGTTGTTGTCCTGCCTCCTCTGTAGTCACACCATAACAGTGACAGTACAGCAGACCTATACCAAGGACATTAGTATGAATCACCTCCGGTAGCACTATAGGAAAACCAAATAAATACTCCAGTGAGTCCATGGGTTCATTCATTTTTTTAAATGAATGCTCATCTTTTGTTCACAAAAAAGAGTGAAAGTGCCTTCCTGATATCCCAGTTGTAGGATCCTACATTATCTTAGGTAACCCTAATTTAGCGAGCAGGAGGTAATCTCATAGATTCTTGTACCAACGTCTTTTGGTTATATCTCTCTAGAAAATTCTGTTGAGGAGCAAGTCATATGATGCCAAGGAAAAGCTTCTTCGATTCAGACCTCTAGTGGCTGGCCAACAAAATTGTCTACAGCCTAAAGTTATCTAGATGATAGTATGTGCCTAGAACTGCTCCTTCAGAGAACCCTTCACATTGGAAGACGCAGTTCCGGAATTCCCTCAGTAATGCCATATAGCTTCCAGCGAATCCATGCAGATTAACTTTCAAAAACTCTTGCGGAACACCAAAGAAGAGTACTCTCAAGACTGCATTTACTGGGGACTTCCTGGATACCTAATTTGAAACTATCCCAATCAACCGCCAAGAGTGCTTCTACTCAAACATCTTCTTTCTCCAAGATATCAGTATACGTTCAAGCAAATCATACACTAACACTCAGGCTCCTCTGAGAACCTAATATCTCCCAGGATTCTACAAAGGTTCCGATTAGACCCACTCCCTCACCATCCCCAGTCAAGGCCAACCTTTGGATAATGGAATAATCAATTTATGTACTGCTCCTATATTACTCTAGGTGGGACTAAGTCACTCAGAACCCAAAGAATTCTTTGTCCTCAAAAAATCCAAAGTAGACACCATTACGGGTAGACCCTGGTTACCCCTTCATAACCCTGTAATGAATTGGGGCCCATCTGAAGTCTTGAGATGGAGTAAGGACACCTTTCCCCCAGGTGTCTAAAACCTCCCTTATCTCACATCTACGACTTTGTTCTCCCCTTTCTAAAGGTCCCAACTTACCTGCCAATGTACCCGAGACAAGATTTATAAAGAATTTCCCTATTGTTCTCCAAACAAGCTCCTTGTACTCTTCCTCCACTACCCAAATGATAGGTTTGTCCTTGTCTATTCCTGAATGAGCTTCCATGAATACATCCAAGAAGTGCTCCAGAACTTTGATGAACCCTCAACTTCACCATCTGTCAGAAAAAGTTTCCTTTTCATGGAAAAAAGATGAAGGAAATCCATGAATGAGATCCTCTGTGTGTTTTATCAAGAAGGGACATTTTCATACCCCATAGTTTCAGAGAAGAACTTACCATGGACATACATGCTTCCACTGGATCTGGACACCCGGGACCTCCTAGAACTTTTAAATTGGTCAAAGAAAAATGTTGATTTGCCCTCTGTAATGTTTACGCCATCTCACAAACCCCTAAAATGCTCCCCCAGGTAAATTAATGCCTCTACCAAACAGGCCTTGGTAAGTGGCATTGGCTTCATCACTCACCTTCCCCAAAGAAGGTCCTAGTAGCCGTAAACCACTTTTCCAAAGCATGCAAATTTATTCCTTTACCCAAGCTCCCCACTGCCTGTGAAAAAATTACACTGCCATTTAATTATTCGATCATGTCTTCCTAAAGTACAGTATTCCTGAAAACATCATCTCGGACTGAGGGCCCCAACTCTCACTAAAGAATGGAAAGCCTTCTTTAAAAAAACTTGAAGTCAACCTCACCCTATCCTCCGAGTACCTTCCTCAGATGAACAAGATGATGCTGAAAAACAAAATAAAATAAATTAGGCAGACACCTGAGCTCTTATCCAACCAGGAAACCTAGATGGAATATCCCTTCTGTGCAGAACATGCACAAAACGTCTCCAGACAAATCGCACACCTTTCCAGTGCATTATTGGTTACTGAACCAATGTTCAGCCAGTCAATTTATGGTTTAAAAATTGTGAAAAGGTTTAGACATTTTCTCATCGGCACCTCACTAACCACAAAGAACAGTTGGCAGATAAGAGAAGATCCGATTCTCCCTCGTTCAACCCAGGTGATCTGGTGTGGCTCTCTATAAGAGGCATAGAACTAGAACTCCCTTACAAAATACTCTGTCTACATGAGTATGTGAATAGAACCAGTGCTCAAACACCGAAGGTCCATCTGTTGTTTTTATTTCTCAGAGAGGCACTGGAGAAGAACCCCCTGCAGTTCAGGCTGGATGGGGGAAAGGTCACCGCACTCTGCCCACAGGAGACTGAGCAGGTGTGGAGCCTCAACCTCAAGAGGGCCATTCTCAGTCTTTTCCAGACCTCACACTCTGGACGAGCCAGAGAGTCTGTGAGAGAGGTTAGTGCGACTACTTTTCTAAATTATAACAAGATTCTCACTAGTCTACTTTAAAGCAATAATGACGTCCTAAAAATGTACATTTTATTCATATTGAGTGATCAAAAAACCTCACGGACCTGACCTTGCCATAAACTGGAGTAAAATATTGGTAAATACTTTATAAGAATTGGTGTGCTAGGACATGGTGCACTGTACTGGTAACAAATGCAATCTAGCACGTTATCCTACGGTTAAATACTTCACGGTTAAAATTGTGAAAATACATTTTGAATATGAATAAATTCATTGTGTTCTATCTCTCCAGACTGATGTGTACGGGACATGCATGAGTTCCTATGAACAAAGGGGACCTTCTCTGTTGAAGATCCGAAACCTTCACCAGTGTTTTGGGGACAGAATGAACAGGTTTTGGAGGACTTCCACTCCCATGAAAGAGGGCAAGGTGGGCCTATTTTTATTTTGTATTGGACAGACTTCAGGCAAACTCCTCTTGATTTTGAGCTGCTGTGTTTTGTAGACGATGAGCGCTGGCCTAATGTGTAGCCAGCTCTACGAGGAAGCTGTTCTGAAGAAGGTCAACTGTACAGAAACTGTGTCACTAGTTCCACTCGGCAACCTGCTAGAAGCAACAGAAACCAAAACCATCTCAAGTCTGACTCTTCTCAGAACCCTTGAAGTCACTCCTGTGGATTTGTGTAAGATCTGACAATTAAATGCTGAATTAAATACATGAAAGTACTGTGGTGTTCCAAACTGCAGGCATTTAAGCCTCTTATAAGAGGCCTTTCATTACAGTTGACAAATTGTACTTTACCTAAACATTCACTTTTGAAAATGTGAACTACAAGTTTATAGTTGAAATGGTATAGCACTGCAGTCTTTCAGTAAGAAGGTCGCTACTTCGATGCCATCTGGGCTTCCTGAGAGGAAACATGCATCAGGTTAATTTAAGTCTTGAAATTCCCCTCAGGAGTGTTTGTTTCCCTGTGACCCTGAAAGGTTTACTAGATTTGGTTTTTGCATTATCTGTAAGTGTTATCTGAACCCAGCATAGACAAATGCTTTATAAAAGCCTTTACGTCACATTTGTGGCTGTCATCAGCTCTTTGTGTCTTTCTCTTGCATTTAAATAGGAGTGCACAGACCCTCTCCTGAACACTAGATGGCGCTTCGGTGAACTGTAATTCACTCCATGCCACACTGTGATGCAGAAGCAATTCACATAGTGTGAGGCGCATTTATGGAATAGGAGAAGAGGATGAGCGATCGCTTATCTGTCAATGTAAAGCCAAACTACAGTGGTACCTCGAGATACAAAATTAATCGGTGCCCGGGGCGCTTTCGTATCTCAAAGCAAGTTTTACATGTAAAACGCCTAATCCGTGCAACGGCTCTCAGGAACAACAGTATAAGTTGATAAAAAAATGGAAAACCAGAGAAAAATCACACATTGTTAATGTAGTAATTGATCATAAAACAGAATAAAACACATGCAAAATACTTAATAAGTACACAAATGTAAAACCTTACCTTGAGTGAAGAGATGTGTCAGAGAAGGTGGAACGGATGGCAGAAAACGTTACGGCACTACGTATGAAAGTTAACTTCCTCAAGATATTTCATAAATTACGAACACCAACACGGTTTTTACTTTCAACAAGATTTACTGCATGCAGCCCCTGCATTAAAAACGCATTGGTGTGTAAAGACTTTAAGTGTTTTTTTCAAGTTGAAATATTCACACAGTAAAAGCATAGTACAGCTCCAGCTTATGGTCCTTGATGGTCTAAGCATAATTAATGTCTATAAACCAATAACAGTGATACCCCGAGATACGAAAGTAGTCCGATCCAGGGTGAAGTTTGTCTGTCGGACATTTCATATCTCAAAGCAAGTTTTAAAATGTAAAACGCCTAATCTGTGCAACGGCTCTCCGAAACAACAGAATAAGTAGATGAAAAAAAATGAAAACCAGAGAAAAATCAAATAACATTTCGTCAATTCTTAAACCTACACATTATTAATCTAATAAATGATAATAAAACACACGTAAAATACGTAATATGTACAGAAATGTGAAACCTTACCTTGAGTGAAGCGATGGAGGACTAACTTGTGCTACAGAACAGCACTTTCCACGTTATAAACGTCATTTATTTCACAATACCTTAACTCTAACGTTTGTTATAGTACATTATTGGTAATATATACATAATGTTTTGCTTGATTTAAAATTGATTTAAAGTGTTTTAAGGCGTATCAAAAGCACACTTTCTTCAAAGGAAGAAAGGACCACAAGGACGCGGAAGCGCAGCGCGGCGTCAGACAAAAAAGTGGAAAATAAAGCAGAAATGTTTGTTATTGTTTGTATCTCGAATTTTTCTTTCTATCTCTAAGCAAAAAAATCCTGTTAGATGTTTCGTATCTCAAACATTTCGTTACTCAAAGCATTCTTATCTCGGGGTACCACTGTATTTTGGGGTGTTTTTTCTAAACAGCTGCCTTTCAACACCCAAATTACACATGAATATATAAACAATCCTAATTGTATCTTTGTAATATTTACTATGAACTTTTTAAAATCTCTTCCTGGGAACCGAACTCTGATGTTTGTTGTGTTGAGCATGGATTGAATGGTGCACAGATTCAATATAATTCTTATTTGGTGTCATATTCCAGTTAGATCTAACAGCAGACTACATGTAGCATTTAGTTACACTGTCCAGGTGCTATGTTTAAAAAAAAAAAAGAGTCATTAATCAACTACTACATAATTTCAGCACAGAACCCAGGAATCTTGACGAGTGTTAAGTTTGAGGCTGAAAGCCAGACTTCAGGAGGACATGTTCATGAGGTTTCCAGCATTGTGAGAAGGATTTGTGCTCATCTCACAGATCAACAAAAGGTCAGACATCAGCTAGTGGCACTAAAGCAAGACTTTCCTTCTGGTAATGTCTTTCTCTATTGTTTCTCCTAGCAATCTGAGCTTCTCCTGAATCTGGTCGTCCAGGTGAGATCCTTGTCATCCCATCAGTTGAGAGAATTGTGGCACGAAGCCTCCTTCAAATGTCGAGATGATTGGTATGTCCTTCAACGGCACATTTACGATATTGTAATTCACAACAGAAAGTGACAGTTCTCTCTGCTGGAAACCTTCGAATGTAAACAGAAATGGCTTCAGTGAAATCTTCTGTTTCTGGTGTTACTGGTAATAAAAATGATGTGTTGACCGTGTTGATCTCGGCTTTGGCCTTCCTCTTGACCTCTTGCCTGGCATCTCCATCTCCAACATCCTTCAACCAATATAACCACTATCCCTCCTTTGCATATGTCCAAACCATCTCAATCTGGCCTCTCTGACTTTGTCTCCAAAACAACCAACCTGAGCTGTCCCTCTGATGTGCTCATTCCTAATCTTGTCCATCCTCGTCACTCCTAAACTGAACCTCAACATCCTCATCTCTGCTACTTCCATCTCTGCCTCTTGTCTCTTCCTCACTGCCACAGTCTCTAACCCATACATCATAGCTGGTCTCACTACTGTTCTGTACACCTTTCCTTTGATTCTTGCTGACACTCTTCTGTCACACAACACCCCTGACACTTTTCTCCACCCACTCCAACCTGCCTGCACTCGTCTCTTCACCCTTTTTCCACACTCTTCGTCGCACTGGACTTTTGACCCCAAATACCTAACTGTTGATTAGAATTTTGTAGTCAAAATTATAGTTGGGGGGTGCACTCATTTTTGCAACATTGAATGAATTTGTTTGGAAAATCACTTTTTTGTGTGTGTAAATGAACAAATCTGGTTTGCAATCACTATTTTGAGGCTGAAATGCAGAACAATTGCAGTGCAGTGAACTCATTTATTGAGAACTCTGTTTATGCAACAGAATCCCTAACAGAGGCAATCATAATAGGTCTGTGCCGAGTAATAGTGCACATGTATTGTGTGTGTGACCGCAGGCAGCCTCTAGTAGATGCGCTGTCTGCTTGTGGAACCGAGGACTGCATCTCTGTAGCTACAGACCTCATTGTTAACAAAGAAGTGGACAAGGAACAGATCCAACCTCTCTTGAATACCATCAGTTTCACTTCTAATCCATCGCCCTCCATGATCAGTCACCTTGGTGTACGTTTAATTATCTATGAGAACAAAATTTTTCAGTTTGCAACAACAGGTGCGTTGACAAAATGTTCTCCCCTAGGGTCTGCTGAAAATTCCTGAAATTCATCACAAAGTGCTGGTTCTTGTGTCCTCACTGGTTTATGGTGTTTGTCGAGTGGAAGGGAGTCGATGTATTGAAATCTCTGAAGTTCAGCAGTTTGTCCATGTTCTGAAGCAAAATCTGGGGGCTGGATGTGATGCTCAGGATCGTCTGCAGATCTCTGAGGTGAACTTTGAAATGATCTTTATTTCCCCTTCTTAGCCTGCACCTAGATGAGAGGTCAGGAAAAATGCTTGTTCTGGTTCTCACATGTCTATGTTTGTGCACAGCTACTTCATGTGTTGAAAGCAGTGGAGAATGCTGGACCCGTTGTGGCAGATCTTCTCGAGACGTTGAGTAACTGTGTGCAGAGCCACACTGTGCCACTGGAGCTCCGGCTGGCAGCAATCAGAGCCTTCAGCAGAATACCCTGCCATCACCCGGTTAGTATCACTAATCAATTTATAGTAATAGCTGAGGCCAAACAAATCATTGTCTTAGTTTAATAACATTCATCTGTAAAGATTAACAAGTTTGGGCAATCATGTGGTGAGGTAATGTCGGTCATGAATGTTTGGAAAGATGTGGATTAATGTTATTGAAATATTTTGATTGTGAAGACGCTGGAGGTAAGGTTACTGCATAGAGAGAGAGAGAGTGAAAACGGAGAAAGAGGAGGAAGAGAAATTCCTGAGAGAGAACAGCCTGCTGCATGTCTCTCACTCAGGATAAGTAGAAGAAAATGCATTTTTCTATTATGTAATGTAAATAATTTTTTCAACTTTTCAACATGCAGCTTCAAAATCAACCAATTTTCTGAGCTTGTTTAAGTCCAATTTCCAAGTCCATTACGATTGGGGGGAAAACAACAAGTTTGTCATAAAATGCCATTATTGTACTCACAGAAAAGATTTCCTCTATTACTTTGGCTCTGAGAATCAAATTGTTGATCTGTTTTTCTGATTTGGTTTTGGATTGAGAATGTTCTTATCAGAGATCTTCTGCCTTTGTAAGGTGCCACCCATGCTTCTGATAGACGTAGCTCATGTGGGTCGGTGGTGATGATCCAGTGACTGTTCCATAAAAATCAGTTGAGCTATAGAGTTTTGGGTCATATGTAGAGTTCCGACAGCTGGAGAAGGAATCCAGTGCAGTTACAAATATTAAAAATGGTCCAGAGTAGTAATCTCCTGAGTCCTGATCAGAAGGTAACTGTAACGCCATGCCAGCAGAGGGCTCTCTCTCCGGAGTTCTAACCCTTGCTGCATCACTTCCTATTGGGAGGGTATTTAAGGCAAGCCCTCCCATACCTACAGTGCGAAAAACTGACAACATGTGTTGCATGCCAAGCGTTTTCTCTCCAACTTACCTGCCTGTTTACTGTGACCCGGTTTTGCCTGGACTTTTGGATTACCCCATTGGATTCTGATATTGCTTTGTTTGTCTATGGGATTGTTTATTGGATTCTGACCCTTGCCTGCCTCTCGACCTTCCTGAACAGTGGTCGTGTGAGTGATTGCTGGCACATGTGCTGCCGCACGGCGCCGCCATTTTGAATACTGCTCCTTTTCCTACAGTGTGCTTCAATAAACTTCGGCACATGGATTCCCCAATGCCTCTTACCTCAGCGTCATTAGATCAGCGTCTAATCCCATGTGATTGGGCCTGATTTCCAACCACATGGGCGGATCAGGACATCCCTAGTCATGACCCCATGGGGACCTTTATGGCGTATTGCTGCCCACTATGTTGGACCTCTAGCTGACCGTGTCTTCCTTTACTCTTCTAGACTGTATTAAACATGTCCCCTGCTGCTGTCATTGGCCAATAGAATCCATATTGGGATTAGGTATCTGATCAATAGAGGAGGAACAAGAAATATGGATGTACTGGTTTAAGGGAGACCCACATCTTAGTGCCGAAAGCTGCCCGGTTTAATGACTAAAGCTGCAACTCTGTGTATAATGTTTTGAGTGTTCATCTATGTTTGTTCTCAGAGAAGAGCCCTCGTGCAGACGTTTCAGAAGCAGGAAGAGGATGTGGAGGTCCGGATCGCAGCATATCAGCAGCTCATGCTCTGCCCAAAGCAAGAAATCTTCTCTATTGTGAAGACAATGTTAAGCAACGAGAAGTCCACTCAAGGTACAAGGAGCTAACAGTGTTTCACAGCAGCGATGTGAATGTTTTTAAATCTAGATCGAAAACTGAGTTATCTTTATCAGATTTTTTAACTGTATTGTTGCATGTGTTATGGGTGGCAGTGGGTAGCACTGTGGTCTTCCAGTTAGAAGGTTGCTGGTTTGAGGCTCGCTGGTGACCTTCCTGGAAGGAGTTTGCTTGTTCTCTCTGTGCTTGCGTGGGTTTCCTCCGGGTACTCCGGTTTCCCCCAAAAACATGCGGTTAGGTTAATAGAATAATCTAAATTCCCCTTAGGTGTGAATGTGTGAGTGAATGTTGCCCTGCGATGGAGACCTCCGTGACCCCAAAAGGGAATAAGTGGGTTAGAAAATGAATGAATGATTGTTGCCTGTTTTATTTGTTGTGTTTTTGTAAGACGACCCTGCATGTTTTGAAAGGTGTCCTCAAATTAAGCTAATTATTATTAATATTATTATTATTATTAATGCCTTGAAATGAAGATAAATACGGTGAATTCTCACACTTTTTAGAACAAGCCTGTGAGCTTGGCAGCTAATAAAAGCAGGGAGTTTTCATATCTAGGGACTCTTTACCAGATAGCAACCCATAAAGGGAAATTTCTGAATGCATAGTTGGTAAAACAAACAAACAAACAAAAAATATCAATAGCAGTGCAAATGTTATGTTTCACCCCCTGCATCCAGGTATTGTCCCGGGGGAACAAGCCTTTACGTGCTCTAATTTATAATGCTGGTTTGTTCTTGTTGTGCTGTTTTTAGCTGTCTCTCTGTAAAACAGGGGTGTCAAAGTCAAATGGACGGAGGGCCAAATAAAACATTTTGCTACAAGTCGAGGGCCGGATCAGATAAATAAAGCAACATTTTCTCATGACTCTGTCAGTAATTTTTAATTTTCAACAGGCAGGCACAAAAGACAAATATGTCAATACAAAAACACTTCATAACATGAACATTAAATGAAAAAAGTCCATCAGCTATATTTTCTCATTAAGCAAAAAGCAGGCTGAATTTAAGCAACTTCAAAGAAATAAATAATATCAGTAATTTCTGCCATTCACTCCACTGATAAAAAATATATATATTGCATTGAAATACAATAAGTAGCCTTTGTTCCATGTCCATATTCTCATTTTTGTCTGCGTGTTTTGTTTCATGATGCCGTCTCAGATTATACCACTTCATTATTATACAGATTATACCGCCACACTTTCTCCACACAGAAGGCACACGGGTTTTCCAGCGACGTCCGTGAACATGTACTCAGACTCCCACCTTGTTTGAAACCCCCGTTTCTCAGTGTCCACCTTCCGTTTTGCCATTGTTGATGGGTACGCTTTTTGCTGTTATGCTCATGACCGCTAATAAATAAGGAAATGAAGCCGCCTCCCGCTTGGTGCGTCACCGTTGCATTGTGAGAAATGTAGTTTTGGCCAGATCTAATAATAAATTAATATCATCACGTGGGCCAAATAAAACCTACTCGCGGGCCTTGGCCTCGACATATGTGCTGTAAGATGTTCTTGAGTGTCTTGAAAGGCACTGATAAATAAACGCATGGTTAGGTGTTTAAGGGTTTTTGTAGGAACCTTTATCATTACAAGTTTAAGAAAGATGATTCCAGTATGAGGAATCTGTTGCTGACAAGGTGTAATTAATATACTTATATGCCCATAAATACATAATTTACATAATCCAACCATAAATGTAGTTGCGTCATGATGGTAAGCAAGCATTCAGAATCTTATGGAGATTGGATGACATGGGCGCTGTAACTGTCAAATATGTCTGCAAAAAGATACCAAATATTTTAAAATATGTGTATCATTTTGGATATTCTTCATGAGTTTTTTTTCATCTTGTTGGAACCAAACAAGTACATGAGGATTCTCTGGACTCCCATGATTAAAAAGGTTCAATGATGTTTACTTTTAAAATGGAGCCAATTTATTTATAGACCGAATCAGAATGATCTTTGGTATTGTTATGGTACAGAGTACTCCAGTACAACAACAAAGTAACAAATCAAGGTGTTGTTCCCCTCCATCTGCATAACATTAAACTTCATTTTCCTGTGATGCTGTTACACTGCATTCTGTTAGTATTATTTTAGCTTGTGAAACGTTCAGTTTGCACAATATTACAGTTTAGTGTAGTGTACTATGTAATAAATCAACCGGATGAAGAATTGGTGAGTGAGAGACTGTTTTAAAGAACACGGTTTATGACTAAATAGCACAAAATTGATTTAAAGCTATGTTAATGTAGGGAAATTTGGAGAGTTCATCTTATTCTTTATTAACTGTGTCCCGACTGGAGAGTTCATCAGTTTATCGCAATGTTCATTGTATTGTATTCCTGCTTGATTCGTAGGTGATGAGTAAATGCATTCTCAGAAACAAGCAAATAGTGTCTTTCCATGTTTTCTATGTTGTATTTACAGTTGGGTCTTTTGTATGGAGTCATTTGTTTAACATCCAGAAAACAGAAGACCCTCTGAAGCAACCCCTGATGGAGGCACTGCCTGATGATATATTGAGTCAAGACTTTGAGGGGGAGCCATGGAAGTATTCGTCACACATGGACCACACAGTGGATGGGGGTACAGTCTGGGATTGATAATTATTCTTCTATGGATGAAAACCTGGTGTGAAGCAAGGTTTCTTGTGTTTCTGCTGCAGGAGTGGCTGCAGCTAACATAGAGGGTGCCGTTGTCTTCTCTCCTCTGTCCTTTCTTCCAAGGTCTGCCATGGCAAACGTGACGGTTTACGCTCTAGGAAGAGCTTTCAATGTCCTGGAGGTAAATGCACGGTAAAAAAAAGCGCGTAGTTTTTACGGAAAAAAACTGGCAGCTGGGGTCACCAGAACAATTCCGTAAAATATATATACAACAAAACAGTAATTGCTTTTACCGAATAACATACGTTTTACAGTTTAAACCCGCATACAACACAACTTCTGTTATATTTACTGGCTTACTCTGTAAAATGTACGTTATTTGGTTAAAGCAATTACTGTGTTGTATTTATTTTACGGAATTGTTCTGGTGGCCCCAGCTGCCAGTTTTTTTTTTTTCTGTAAAAACTGCGGGACTATTTTTTTTAACATCGTACATAAAAATCCATTTAATTTCACTAAAACATACACACACTATAAAAAATAAACCATAAATTTTACGCTAAAATACCGGCAGCTGTGGTTGCCAGAACTTTACCGTAAAAAAATACGATAGCGCCGTAATCGGTTTAACGCCATTGCATCCCCTTTACTGTAAATTTTACAGATTTTATTTTTTTTTTTTTTGAAGATTATAACTGGGTATAAATTGTTTTAAAATAATTGTTAATTTCACATCAAGTTTTGTTATATTCACAGTTAACAACTGTATAATTTAAAGGTGTATGTTGTAATAATTCAAGTTAATTATTATATTTTTCACAGATAATAAACATAATTGCAAGCTTAAATTAAATTATTATTAAAAGTTGACTTTTTCACTCATTTTATTACTGGACTTCATCTGCAAATTGCCCTTGTTTCTCGTGTGAGGGGAAGTAAACACACTATTACTTACCTGAAAGAGCGTCAAATATAAAATTTAAAGTATCAAACAAGTTCAACATTTCACAGAGTGAAGGCTCACACTCATGATTATAACATCGTAATACATGTAATAACACTGTGATCTCAACACGGGGCTCTAACTTCAGACAACGTACTTTTCAAAAAAGGTGATACATTTTTTTTTTTACCAAATTACATAATTTCGGTCGTAAATTTCTTTTTAAATACTTTCCATAAACCACAAAACTCATAATTCGTGAATAAATCATGATGTAAAGGTTTCCCATAATCCTTTGCACGCCCACGTTACAAACACGTAAGATGTTTGGAAGATGGCGCTTCTTAATTTATAACGTTAGTGTATTTTCACTACATATCTTTCGTAAATAAAACGATGGTTAAATTAAGTACAGAATTATTATAAACTATAATTATATGAACCTCCTGTTTTATTTTAAACACACGCAACACTAAAATACAACCAACATAATGGTTGACTGGATGAAAATGCTACATTTTCGATCTATTTGTGCATATTAAAATAATAAAATAGAATTAATAACAATATCTTACTATAAATGATATATATGAATAGATTACAAAAACACATGACTAAAACATTTTGTTATCTCATGGGTTTTCAAATGGGTTTCTAAAAAACAAAACACATTTTTGCCCATGTAAAATTCATTTATTTTCTGTATCATAGATCAAACAGTATATTGTTAAATTTACAGCAATAAACCGTATTTTTACACGTTTTTAACGGTGACATTTAAGGTCATGCTCTGTAAAACTAATAACAGTTGTTCAGTGTAAATTCTACGGTTTTCGCAGGTTTATTATAATACAGCCTTTTCAGTAGCATTTATACAGTATTTTACAGCTAAATACAGTAATTATTACAACATACACCTTTAAATTATACAGTTGTGAACCATGACTACAACAAAATTTGATGGCTATAAATGTTTTTTAAAGCAAAATAAATGTTATTTTCACAGTTGTAATCTGTAAAAAAAAACATTAAAATCCATAAAATTTACAGTAAAGCGGATGCAATGGTGTTAAACCAATTACGGTGTTACAGCTGCCAGTATTTTACTGTCAAATGTACGTTTTATTTCTTTACAGTGTAGTCATCAAGTCATTATTGGCGCATGTAGGTAAGAGCCCAAATGTAAATGTTTTATGAGTGGGAATGTGACTGAAAAATACGGTTTCAGTCTCTAATCTGTTTGTCATTAAGGCGCCGTCGGTCTCCGGGGGGGCGGGATGGGTCCGGCTCTGGGCCACTGGTTGTGTTGCATTGTTGGGGGAGGACTGGTACATCAGATGGCCCTTGGCTGTTTATGGGGCCTGGTTTGGGGCGGAGCTCTCATCGCATTTGGCCCGTAGATGACTGGAGGTGGCACATGGGGCGTTGGTTTGCTGCTTGTGGATTGGGTTTCTTGTCCTGGGCGCTTCGTGCTGCTGTCACTTATTTATTTAATGTCTGTGTGTCTCCGTTCAGTGCAGATCAGGTCGATATGCGACGCGTACGTTTCTGTCCACTCCCCATCAGTGATCTGTCATCTGTATTATAACTGACCTCATTGTTACCGCATAGTTCATTGGCTGTGTTGACTCTTGATGGGTGTGTTTTCAGATGAGCCTGAGAGTAAAGAACCTTGAGCCTGTTCTTCAGAAGATGTTTGAGGAGCAGAATCCTGCAAACTCTGTGAGGCAGAATGAGAGACAGAGTGATGGCTGTCCGTCCCCTGCTTTAGCGTCCTTCAGAAAGAAGGTAAGAAACTTCTGATGAGGTTCTGTTTGCGGTATGTTACTTTAAATCACCAGATGTTGTGTTTAAGCAGAAAGAAGAGGAGAAGAGGGACAGGGCTTTCCAGTGCTGGATAAACGTGAAGATGTTTGGCAAAGACTTGACTTTCTTCACCTGTGATGACCTGCATGTGTTACAGAGAAAGCTGTCCCTCAATACTGCTGGGGTTATCATCAAACTGTTAAAGGTTCAAAGTTTTCAGATGTTTTTTTGTGATTTGCTTCATTTCTTATATAAAATAATATATTTTTTTAATTAATTAACTGATTAATTAATTTAATCTTGTTGACCTCGTGCCCCAACTGCAATACCTCTGTGCCGCACAGTTTGAGAAACACTGCACTAAAGAGAGCTAGATATACATAGAAGGAGCGGCACAGCTCTCACTTTTTCATTTGTGCTGTTAAGACACATACTGCCTCCCTCTGAATTTACATCAACCACAATTTTTACAAACATAGTTTATAAGCAAAACGAAAACATTTTTAAACCAAAATATCAAAGAATTGCCAGTCGTGTGCTTGAGCGTCTTGACTTATAATCGTAAAAGAACAATATGATGATCAAAAGCCAGGTATAGGACAGTTTTCCGGTGATTTTTCTTGAGTTTAAATATGCCCCTCCCCCGATCTATATTTTTTTTTACTTTTGCCAAACCTGATTTTTCTTTTTCTCCAGGGTCAGGAGATTAAACTCAGTCAAAGGCCTGTCATACTGGCAGAAGAACTGGTTCTTCCATCTCTCTCTGGATTACCCATGAGACTGAGCGTCAACATGTCCACCCTCTTCTCCATCACACTCAAAGGCATCTCCAACTATAAGAGCTGGAGTCATTTTTCATTGGCTGGCTACATCAAACCAAAGTATGAATGTTATAATTCTGCTGCCGTGGTTTTGAAGAAATGGAATCATCTCCACTTTATGTCTGACTCTAGTGCATTGGTCTCCATCTCTGTGAGATCTGGAGTGGATGGAGCGATGGGTAGCATGGCATTGGAATGGATCTCTCAACTCAAAACCTCCTCTAGCTTAGATGGAGCGGTGCATCTGCACAACGGACAGAACCTGAAGCTGGTTCTCAACACTCCAGAAGATTTTATCAACATACTAACCTTCAGGTATGAATCCTCCTTACATCTGGGTGGTGTGATTGCATTGATAGAGGTGCTGGTCAAATAATTACAATATAATTAAGGTTTACATCAGGGGTGCTCACACTTTTTCAGCTTGCGAGCTACTTTTAAAATAAACGAGTCAAAGTGATCTACCCACTACAAAAATGTAAAACATCAATCAACAAACAATTATTTTCTACTTTATTGAGAATTGACTAAACACACATAATAATTAATTATTTACATTTTTTGTAATAACGTTAGTTTAATTTGATGACTTGCACTGAATTGAATCATTAGAACAGTTGTGTGTGACCTGAATTGATGGTAATAGAGTGATTTTTATGGGAGCAATTGAGCTTTGATCCAAATAATCAAGAATAAAAATGATGCTCTAATAAATATTTCAATATTTATTGAAACTGAGTCGTGCAGTACAATATACAGGTGAGGAGTGGCGTGTTGCTTGATTTTGGTTGTAATAGAGTAATTTAGAATGAAGTTATGAAGCATATTCTGGGTAAAACATATTTTGGATCTGGTAATTTGCAGACGGTCCCTAAGCGATTCCATGTCAGCAGGTTGCTCATAGACGGTAATGTGTTTCTGCGAATGCCGAGGGAAACTTGTTTTGATAAAAAACGTTTTGTAGTTTGTCCGCTACATCACACAGATTAAAAATAGGTATTATTTGTTTACTAAGAACATTCTGGTCTCGAGCTATTGAGCAGAGAAAACCGAATCCGTGAATCTGCAGATAACTTTACTGAACTGTGACGGGATCGATGATCGGCTGATATTGTTTCAATTTCACGCTGCGATCGACCTGTAGCACCTCCGGTCGATCGCGATCGACGTAATGAGCACCCCTGGTTTAGATGATTATAATTAACAACTAATGAAAAACCCAAATTCAGTATCTCAGAAAATGTGACTGTTGTAAAAATGTTCCATGTGTAAGATAGCTAATGATCTCAAAACGCCTGCAAACACCTGTAAGCAGGTTTCTTCTTTCCCTAGCTGTGTCCCAATCCAGAAGTGCATTCTACCAAGTGCACATTTTAAGGCCACGTACGTCACAAAGGTGCCAAGTCCGTTTCATTTCGGCAAAACTTAAAACGCAGCCTTGAAATGTTTTCCCCTAAATTCGGAGGACGCATTGCGACCACCCTTCGTGGCCTCAGATATCCCACAATGCTTTGCGGTTGTTTTTTTTTTTTTTCATTAGAATCAACACAAAACACACTTTAATTTTTATTGACATGTAAGTAACATGTTTGTTTGTTTTTTTAAATAAGGGACGGTGTATTCAAGCATTAGATGCTGGTAGTGAATTGTAAAACATTTTTATTTTTAACTTTTATTGTAAACATTTTCACACGCAGCCAACTAAATGTTAACTAATTATTGGTGGATGTCATTATGTTTTAAGAAGCAGACGAAGGAGATTATAAAACTTATAAAAACAGAATGAAGCAAGAACGTCATACTGGTTTAAATCACACACAACATAAAATAGAAAATAATTCCAGAGAGAAATGTGATCAATGCAACCAAAATGAAAATACAGAGCATACAATATATTCAAAATGAAAAAAAGACAAAAATAAAGAAAAAAAGAAAAAATTGAACAATTATAAATAAACCCTAAAACATAGAAAATAAATTAAGCAACGAAAAAACTTACAGTGATCTTACAAATGTATTAGATACAAAGCATAAATATGAAACTGGCACATCCCGAAAAAACAAAATAAATATTGGTACTTGTAAAAAAAAAAAGGTATCGGTGCATCCCTAATATTAAGGTTCTTTCTGATCACACATTATTTTAAACACAAAACCACAAGCAGATTGTTCCCATCAATATCTACTTCCATAAGCAGCGCATTGCATCATGGCGCCGTCTCCTCTTCTGCGCATACGTGTTGCATCGGAGCCACAAACTTTGAGACAGTGTCATATTTGAGTCGCATACTATCAGAAAAGTGAACAAGCACACCAAAAAAAAAAAAAAACCTGCAGGGTGAATGTAGCTTAACTCACCTGTGCTTATGGGTCCTTTCAGTCTGGTGAGCATCTAAAAAGGTCTTAAATAGTCTCTGAGTCTAGTTCTGCTGGCTAAAAAACAAAAGATGACCATTAGCAACTTGCACAAGGAGGGCAAGACCCAAAAGCTCATTGGAAAAGAGGCTACTGTTCATAGAGTTCTGTGTTCATGTAAGTACACGGCATAACTGCACACAGGAAAGGATTGTGAAACAAAAAACATTAAAATGTTGGAGATTCTCAAATAGTTGACAAGGATCTTGTCTCGTCTGCCGTGTTTTTTGTCCCCCTCATCCTGTTAATGCTTTTAGAAAGCTGCCAGTCAAAATACACCATTTCAAATTATTATACAAATGCAATTTCTCTGTCACAACATTTGCTTTCAGTTCAATACTTATTTGACACAGTAATTTACAGATAAATTGTTTTCAAAAAAATCATACAGTGTAATTTCCAGATTTTTCCTTTTAGATTCTGTCTTTCACAGTGGAAAAAGTCTAGAACCCTCCTTGATTTCTAAATAGGATAACTTTCAAAATAACAGAGTGATGCAACAATTTTTGACCTGTAAGTGGTGTTAAAAATTCCGGACAATCAAGAGGAATACATTTGTGACCGTGTATATTTATCAATATGAAAATATTATAAGTATCTGTTTTTAAAACGAATGTATAAACATGTTTTTTCATTTAGCCATTTAGGCACGAACATACATAAAAAATAATTTTGTTTGCCCTCACGAGACAGCACCAGAGCATTTCATATTATTGGAGACGGTAAAGAGGAAGTTCTGCTGTCAAGAAATCTCAAGGAGAAGAGCACTTGCTCCCCCAAAACATGTGAGTTTATCTATTTAAGTGTTTTATGTTTGTTTTATGATTCCTGTATGATTATTTCTTCCTGCAGTGTCTAAGATGGTTGGCTGGCAGCTATGTTCTCAACTCAGCTATCCTTTGACACTACTGGGAAAACACTCTCCAATGCTGGTTCCAGTCAGTTTTTCTCTCCGACTTCAAAAACTGGACAAAGGTCTCAAGCAGTACCTCTTAGAAGCTGCATATACGTATGTCCCCCAGGTATGGAGAGATTGGTGCCATGAAACATAAAATCAAAAGAATATTTTCATCAAATTGTGCTGCATGTGTGTCTCTGGCAGACCAAGTTCTGGATCCCACTGGAGGCCAGACTTCTTCTCTTCCTTGGCACACCACAATCAACAATTGCCAGAGATGTGTCCCTGGATATTAATCTCAGTCCCAAAAGGCTGTTTCTCAAAATAACACACCCCCTGAAGAGCATCCTTATTCAAGGTTTTGATTAAACCAACTTTAATGAAATCGAACATGGGCAGAAAATGTAAAACAAGTGGTTCAAGTATTGCTTCAAGTGGAAAAGACAATGGCATTTTAGAGGTCTTTGATTAGAGGTCTTTGGGTCACTTTGCAATGATTCCGGAGGGTATTTTCTCCAACCTTGACTAAAATGGCTATTGCCCCATTTACACTGCCAGTTGGATGTGACCCAATTCCAATTTTTGCTTAATTTTTGGAAAACAGCACTTGCATACAAATAATAGACAGGTCGATGTTGAGAGGAAGTGTTTTGGAAACTGAACATATGCTTACTATGGAAATATTAGCTAAAAAAATACCGCTCCCACATTCTCCTTTGAATGGTGTGAGATCGGATGGGGGTGAGGGGTAGCAACAAGCACATATCAAATTAAACATTCAACCTGTAGACAAAACATGGCCCTTGAAGAGGAATGCTGAACTTTTTGTTATCTTGTTCTTCCTGGGATGTTGTTTTGACTACAAAAACAACCTTGTCTGACGCCATCTTTTAGAGATGTGGGAAAGCCTAATGAATTGTACAATACATTTTTCCATTTGTAAGACACTCTTATCCAAAGCACTTTTTTGTCAGTTCTTGCTTTCCTTTTGATATTTAGGCAACGGAAGATAATATAATTTTCTGATTGTGCAAATTCATCTCAGATTAATGGCATTGAGTTTACAAAGTAATGATGGTTTAATGATGTCACCTGGGAAGTGCGGGAATTGAATCCGGGTCACATTCGAAAGAACGTGTAAACAGAAGGTGAACATAGACTGATAATGCCGTCAAATTGATACTGAGGCCTGCAGGGTAAATAAATACTAATCCACAGATTACGTCATCGGGAACTCAGTAACACCACAGTAATGTTTTATCTGCTGCTAATTTTGAAAAGGGAAAAACATCTTACTTAAAAAACATAAATAGGACTGACCTAAACAGGTCAAAATCCAACCAAATTAACTCATTTAGTTTCATTAAAACCTGCCAAATATCTTTGAACCAGCACAAGGAGATTACTTTCAAAATGGTAAGCCCCATTATGGTAGTAGTTCCATGCAAGAAGTTATTAAATAGGTTATATTAAATTGGGTTATTATAAAATAATTATTTCCAAAAAACCTTCTTCATTCTATAAGTTTTTTGTTGAGTACGACACAGCACTTCAACAATTTTTTATCCATTTAAACATAAAACCCCCAAAATGGGTTTCACCGCAATCCTAAAGGAAATTATTTTTAAATGATAAAAACCTCTTACAATTCCTGCAGTTAAACAAACACATATTTTGTATATCCTTTAAAAACATGCTTACCATAGACTGCAGAATAACACCAATGGAGGGAGCCGTGTACTTCATATCAAGAGTGACTGTAATGGGAGCTTTTCTCAAGTTACAGAATTATCTCCAACTACTTTTAACTGGCCAGTGAACATTCTGTGAAATTATCGCTGCTTTTGATGCTGAGAAGATGGACCTATGGTAACCGCAAGGCAATAATAAAGGGAAATGTCTTCTTTCTATATGGGAACGTATGACAACTGAAGGTCCTACACAAACAGAATACATCACGCTGCTTCTCAGTGTGCAGTCACAACTACAAAATCATTGCCAATTGTAAAAATGCCAGAACTACCCTACAAGGAGTCATCCAAGAGGTTCCACATCTTGGGGCCTGGTTAATGAATGAACAGGCTAGATACAGGGAAGGAAAACTATACAGGGCTGCAAACAAACCATGATTGCTTCAATCAATTAGGTTCTACTGGGTTAGAAGCTCAAAGAGAAATTTGTCAGGCTTTGAATTCAAAATTGAGCCAGCACTAGAATGGTCTCATATGGGGCAGCATGAATGGAACCCCGGGAGGCAACTAATACTCTGGAAAACTGATATTCTTGAAAAAATGTGCTTGAATTTTACTCAAACTCAGCTCCGGACTTATAGAAGGCTTGATAGAGGCTTGATTAGCTGCCAAGTTAGCCTTTGCCATCATGGCCGACAAGACTTTTCCAGCTTTGACGGGACCACGCAGGTGAAATCAGTGTGTCTTGCAGGAGAAAATTCTCTGGGCTGAAGCAGGGATCGTTGTTTGCACCCTGATCCAAATGCAACAGAACAGGATTAAAGAACAAAATCAATTTGAATAGGAATTATATCATTGGGTCACGTTTGCGGCAGAAAATATTCATCTATTTAAAACATTCGATTCGTCTGATGTGGAACTATGAATTCAGTTAAGTGTGTTGCAGTGTGTTTCTGTTTTACTGTCCTGTCTCTACATTTTAACATCAACATTGTGACCATTTCTGTGAGTTTGGAGTAAATTTTTTCCTTTGTTTCCCATAGCGCAGCTTGAAGACTTAAACAACCACCACTCTGGCAGAATCGAACTGCTATTAGATAATATCCACCATTATTTCATCAAAGTAAGTGAATCCTTGTCTATATGTTTTTGGCTGAGTGGTTAAGGCTGTTGCCTGAAATACGCTACCGAAATTGAATCACGATGAAGATCCCCCATGGGCTTCCTCCAGTATTTCTCACAATTTAATAAACAAGCATTTCAAATGGATTGGGAGCTGAAAAAAGACCACAGGATTTCACATCAGTCAGTAAACACTTTTAAACCACCTTATGTCAGCGCGATGGCCACACAATGTCTAATCAAGTGTAACAGGAATCCGACCTGTGGTTAGACCAGGCCACTATGCTTCCCATGTGTGCACGTGTGTCCCCAGTTGGCCTCTTTGGTGTTACTGTGGATGACTTTGCGCCAAAGTCCACGTCCTAAGAGGTGTGGTGACTCCAAGGCCGCTTTGGAACCCCCTCTGTCTGCGATGCGCCAGGTCCTCTCATCTGACAAGTCATTCGAGTAGATCCTCTACACAGCAAAGGGTGGAGCCATTTTTGGGTATCTCAAAGGCAGATAAGGTCTTCTACTAAGAAGCGCCCCTGAAGATGCCCACTCCCCTGTGCTTCCACTACTAAGTTTACATTATTGTGCCCCCACCAGGGTGACCTTTGGCATGCCCGGATTAGACCCCCTGTCATTTCATCTGGGAGCCTGGCAAAGCTTCCTGGGGTCATCCAGAAAACCTGCAGGGCTACATGATTCAGTTTTTGCATTAGCCTCCCCGGTTGCGAAGACTGGTTTATCCCCTCTCATCCAGACAGGAGCCTCACTCCTGTGCGAGCTGGTCCCTCCAGCCGATTTGGAAAGAGGGTTTTTACAGCCCGTACTTTCTGGTCCCCAACGAATTCAGCGGGTTGAAACCAATCTTGCAACAGAGGCATGTGAAACGTTGGATCTGGCCATGTTTCAAGATTCCAAATGTCAATGCCCTGAAGCATTCTACCATGCGTTCGTCCTAAAAATTGGTTTGCACTATAGACCTGAAGAACGCATACTTCCACTTAGATGTACTTTGTCAACATAGACGCTTACTATATTCTTTTTCAAGCGGCAGGCTTACTAGTACCATGTCTTACCCTTTGGTCTGTTGAACGCACCCAGACCTTGCTGACCACTCACAAGGTGGTGTCTTCTAGACATGTGTTCCCTCTGAAACTTTGGACCAGACATGGAGCAAAAATAGGACCATAAAGGAAATTAGTTTCTGGTCTGGCTAAATTCTCTCAGGCAGGGCTGAACCTTTTAGGCCCAATTACAGCTCTACTTCAGGACAGATGTGTTCTGTGAGCCGATTCTATGAAAATCCTATCCACAGGTTATTTTCATTGCATTCATTTTTGTGGTTTTTAAAAACTCTTATTTTAAATAAATGGTAGTTTTATGTTCTTTGTTGTATCACAAATCATGACAAGGTTTTCTTTGATATCACAATGACTCTGTAATGTGTATGAGAAGTCCTACACAAATAAACTCTGCTTGCCTTTTTAAGGTGTGCTTAGAAATGGGTCAGTTGAAGAATATGATTAACAAAATTGTTAATCAATGTCCTGTCCAAGGGTCATCAGAAGACGGTTAATCTAGCTACAGAAACGAGAAACCACTTTCATCTCGATGCCAAAGTAGCAGCGGATGGACATCCCTTCTCTCTCTCAGTCAACAGCACATACGCTCGCAGAAGGAAGCTCATGGTTCAGGCTGTACTGAAATATGTCTTCCATAAGGATGCATCACTCTCAGGCAAGAATATGTTTATTACGACTTTTAACATATTTTCAGTGTTCTCAACTTTTCTCACATGCTCACACTTCGGTTTTCTAAAGCACAGACAATCAAATCCTCCCGGTTGAACCTTCATGTACATTGAAGTATGACATCACCTGCTAAAACGCCAATCAGCTGCCAGTCATTCAGTCATCTTCTTACCTGCTTTGCTGTTAATCTGTTTCATTTGTCTTTCTATCCACACTTCTGCAGCTTACAACACCTTTATTCTTAAAACTATAAAAGGTTTACTTTGGGTGAGCTCTGTTACATTTAAAAGTAAAATTAACAAAACGTATCTATAATGTACTATGTTTCAATTTGCTGGTGCCATATAATAATGTCCGTATTATTTACATGATTTTGAAAATCAACATATTGTACTGACAGTTTCCCAGGAGTCAACGCTGTCACAAAGAGTTAATTAATCGACGAGGATATCGCATAGAAAAGGGTTCATGTAGTGTACATATAGAAAAAAAAAGAAATGCTTTTGGCAAGTGCTGGCTTGCTGTATATATTTATGCGTATCTATACATATAAGCAGTTGTGACCTAGTGGATAAGGAGATTGACCTTGGTGTAGGGAATATATGCTATAACTTTTTATGCGCGCATTCTCCACCAAAATATGTAAGATATTTTATATATGCGCGTTCTTTTCACCAAAATATGTAGGAAATATATATGTCCGCATTTTTTTCCACCAATATATGTAAAGAATATGCACGCTAATTGTTCACCTATATATATATAGAATATATGGCGCAATAGCTATAAGGGAATTGATTATACCTGAGGGTATAATCGGTGATTCAAATGAGTCGACTCAGTGTCTCGGACAGTGCTTCGGAATAATTTGAACACACGTGACTGTTGTCCAAAATACGTAACGTAGTTACTGTATATTTAGGAAAACTCATCAGTTTAACTCAAATGGAATTATCTAAAGGTTTTAGATAATTTAGAAGGTTTGAATGTTTATAATATCCACCAACTGTATTATCAATACAGTAAAATCAATCCTAAGAGCACGGTAGCAAAAGATCTACAGAATAATGCAACAACTTGCAAACATTACGAGATACTTCTCTTTTATCATAAAAGTAAATATTTATTGGAAAATATCGAAGACAGACAAATACTATTATAACAAGTAGCTAGCACACACACACACGCACACGCATTCATAGAGATCGAGAGAGATAGAGTGTATTATGAGTTTCAGACATTTAGCATATGGTTCACTTGAGAAATCATCAATCAAGCATCAATTTCAACTTTGCATTGATTTATTAGACAAAGCTAATTAGACTAGAACATTGCACCAGTAAAGTAACCGATTCTGGAAGAATGTTACTTGCGCTGAAAGTGATTCGATGTCCCGTGTCTTGCTTCAGATGTCCTTTGTGAAGAAATCGTTCGATGAAGAAAGTCGGTCGTTTACAACATTGAACTTTAACGGAAAGGAATGAAAACGAGTAAAAGTGTCGCTCTGGTTGAAAGTCTTTAGAACTTTGAGAAACTACGTGAAACTTCTTCCGTGTATACTTAAAGCTTGTATGAAGGCTCGTGTCTCCTCCATGGAGCACGTGTTGCTGAAGGCTTTGTTCTGTGCTGGAAGCAGTTAGGAAGGCTTGTTGCTTACTTCTTCCTGTGTGTTTTTCTTCCCCTTTATTTTGCTTTTCTGCCTTTTTCTGTTTTCTGAAAATTTTAATTCTGGGACATGAGTTTTAAAGTGCGGTTCAGACCAATCACATGTCTTTCTGAAAGTTCCTCCTCGAGGCGGTCCCATCCAATCAGATGGCAGTTCCTGAAAGTTCCTCTTTGAGGGAGGTTCTGTCCTATCGTATTAAATAATTAATCAATAGCAAAACTTCATCAGAATAAAGTGGGAAAACCATCATTCACACACACATCCATACATGACTATGAATATTCCTGTAACTTGACGTGAAGAGGTTACATTTAAAAGGTTCCTACATGATTCATCTCATACAACTCTTAAGAAATTATAACAAACTCCAATGTTTATCTGTTTACATGGAGCCACGTGGTTGTGAGTCATTTTGTATTGTTTGATTCACTGTTCATTAGTTGTTCATTTAAATGATCATAAGTTCTTTGAGTTCTTTGGGTGTTCAGCAGGGTGAGATCAACATGTGGTCAAACAGAATGTCTGGTGGGTTGTTTGGAGAACTTAATGGATTCGTTGTGAGTTCATTAAGACATGTGTTAGTAGGGAGATAATAAACAGTTGTCCTTTGACCTCTTGTGCCTAGCATGAGCTAGGGTTTTGGGATCGAATCTAGTTTAATAGTCACATCTGGACCATAAAGCATTGTAATCTGGACTAGCGATCGGTCACAAGGTCCTTGGGGAGTAGCTTGTATCCGTTGGCCTGAGAGATCCTAAGTCCGTTTTTGGGGTTGCCTGCATTATCTGGCCTTAGGGATCCGTTATATTGGTGATAAGAAGGTTAATGGTAGTTGAAGGTAGGGTATGACAGCATATGACAACCACAACTGTGGTGCCCTAGTGCAAGGCACCAGTTTCCCCCACTGATTCCTGGGCACTGCAGCTATGAATGGCTGCCGACTGCTACGAGTGCTGTGTGTGAACTGAAAAAATCATTTATTATTATTTCACCATAAATTATTTTATTGATTTCAATACCTTTAGCACTAATTATTGTTACTCAAAATGTGTTTGGTAACCTCAGGGATTCTTGACCCTCCTTACACAGATTAATCCAATCATGCAAAAGTGTTTAAATGAAGCCAATTTTAAATATTTCTCCTCTGTGCATCTTCTCAAAAGAGTGGCAACGTAGGGGAAGGAAACAGAAGGCTATATCAGGCTCTGTTTCAACTGTGAGGAACATTGGCAGAATTGGAAGACCAGACTCTTGTATCCCCCACAGTATAATTTAAAGCAAGGAACTAGTATGGTATTATTTCATTGTACTGGAAAGGAGAAAAAGTGGAGGGGTCCAAATAAAAAATAACAGATTTTAAGATAAAAATGTTCATTCTATTCTACGTATGTTGATACTCCACCTCCCTTCACAGTGGAGCTAGAGAGGAGTCTGGATGATGACTGGAGACATTATTCAGCAGATGCTGCATTTACTTTGCCAAGCATGTTTGGTGTCAGAGTTCTTGGATTACTGAAGCAACAAGGCTCAGAGTGGAGCTCTGCTGTGAGCATGAGGTATGGAACATTAGGTAAGTGATTCCTCATAGTAATAAATTGATTTATGGAGCATACCTTTCATTTAATTCACTTGCGTGGCTTTCAGAGGATTCACAGAAAATGCAGGAGTGTCACATGGTACAGAATCTTCAAAGTCTGTCAGACTCAACCCAGATGTACAGCGTAACAGCGGCACATGAACTTCACTGTACCCAGTTTATCAATATAAACCACAAGGTAAGACTTGTTTCACCACCATCCTCTTTGGTTAACTAGATGGGAACTGAACAAAATTCAAAAGCTAAGGAAAGATCACAAAGTAATGGAATAAAACCTTACCACTATGAAAACCCAGTTGAACTTGTGAGAGTCAACTGAAGGAAAAAAAACTTGAATAACAAATAGAACAATAGTTTACAAATCAATTGTTTGATGTATTTACAAATCTTTGATCATCCAAACCACTGTCAAAGAATTGTGAGATTGATAGAGCCAAACACCTTTAAGCTTTAGAGTCCCTGCAGGGTTATGGCTGTAATAGTGTGGAGCATCCTACCTTGGGATGCTTTATCAGGGGTGGTTCCTTGTTGACCCTCTGGGTACAGGACCAGGATCCCCAGAGAAAAGCCTCATCTTCCGATGGCTTTGTTACATTCTGAATGGCTAGATGTCTACATGGAATTATATTTCCACCGAATAAAGTATAACGAGATGCTAGATGCCCAGTGTTGCTTGGGGGTGTCTTCAGCGAATTCTTTTTTTATGTTTTTGTTGAAGATATTGAAACCCATCCTAATTTATAGCTCAAAATCAGCTGAAAAGGACTTCTTCCAACAGGTTCACCTTAGACATGAAAAGAGCCCATTCCATGTGCAGTCTTCTCTTGATGTGAGCTATGGAAAGCAGTGGAACCAGAGCAGCAACAAGCACAGGATTCTGTTCAATCAATCACTGAAGAATCAGTCTGAACCCGGTCTCACCAGTTACACTCTAGAGGTTCTATTTTACAGCAATATTCAAACTTAATCGAAAACAGACATCAAAAATGTGCACTAGTACTGATACATCTATGGTGACTCTTTCAGCTCAGTCTGCGACTCCCAGACAAAGGACTGAACTACAGAAGTCAGCTACTCCATTCTTATTTTAAGACCTCGAAGTCTGAAAGCAGCACTCACTTGAAAATCAACTACAACAATCAAATGCCTCTTATACTTGGTGTCCACTGGAAGGACGTATCTACAAAAACCTCTCTTCGAAAGTGGGAAGGTATGTATGGAGGAATTGCCTTAGTTCCAATTTACTACAAGTTGATATGAATCTTTAGGGTATTCGTGTAAAGCCTGGGAAAACGTACATTTCTCAATGGCTTTCTTTCTCAAAGGCCGTTGACCAATGCTTCTGTTGTTGTGTTGGTCAATGGTGTTGACACAAGAAGCAAAATAGTACAATATGAAACAAAGAAATATTTAGCAGTATCATTGACATACACGAGGAAAGTTTGGTAGTGGAATTGATCAGTTACATCGACTTTGAACCTGTATCTGACCTCCGATATGAGGATTCCTTGGAAAAAGTTCAACAGAGATGTGGTGAAGTGTGATTAAGAGACAATTCCTGAATAGAGTTTGATCATTAATTCATTGTCCAACCAGCGTATTCCCTTTCAGGGTCACGAGGGTCTAAAGGATCTCCAGCGCACATTGGGAGAGAGGCGGGGGTACACCCTGGACAGGTTGCCAGTCCATCGCAGGGAGTTTGATCGTTTCAAGGGATATTTCCACATGCACAAATAAGCTTCATTTCCAGGAAATCACTCCTGGACACGACTTCATTTTAATTAATAAGGAAGGCTGGAAATATGAGAGATGAATAATGATGTTACTGATTCATTTAGATTAATCTGGTGATCCTGAGTTTCCAGAGTGGGGGCTATTCCAGAGACTGTAGGAAATCTGGTTTGGGGACCAAACTACCAAAATATAATATATTTTTTATTTGTAATTGTACTGATGATAAGTGTGTACATGTTATTATCACTAACCAATCGTTAACCAATCGGACTAAGACCCAGGTCAAGAGTTTTTTTGTGGGCACCACCAAAATCCCTTGTGGCTGAATAATCCTCTTGCGGAAAAGGGTCACTCCTGGCAAGTCCTCAAAATACCCAAACTCCGTAATCAGCAGAGTCCCAAGACCTTGAGATAATCAGGGAGACAAGTTTACAGAACAATACTGCAGCACACAAGACATAGATAGTGAGCAGAGAAATCACTGCATTAGATATGCAAACGATACATGCACATCATCAGCAGCATGGGCTTAAACATATGGAACAATAAACACCAATCAGGAACAGAAGCAGAATACATAAACGAAAGAAATACAAAGAACCCATAACAGTATCCTGCTGTTCACCCAATGTGAGTTGGGATAGAATTCCAAAAAGAATGTGTGCATAGACAATGAATGAATCCCGTTTTATAGAGCTACATCCCTTGATGGTTGAATCTTTTCCCCCTCAGGGTCATTCAACATGGACACACCCTGGCTTTATGTGTACCTAGCTCAAAAACTTGCCCAGCCCCATCGTGGCATCACGCAGTTCAGTTTTGAGGTCACTACTCGTAAATTGGTGAATTTACGAAGTGTTATACTGGAGGGTTTCTACAAGCGCAGGAGTAAAGAACGACAAGCTCAGCTACATCTTTTCACACCGACCACCAGTTATATCAAGGTGTGTGTAGCTTCAGTTCTCTCTCTAAACGAGTTCCTGCAAAGGTCTCTTTTCTGAGTCTTGAAATTATTATTTTTTTTTCAGGTGGGTGGATGGAGTAAAGTGGGGAAGCGTGGAGTCAAGGCATCGTGCTCTATCAGCACAGTCTGGACTCCAGCCTTGCATGGGCAGATTTCTGTAGGCAATGGCAAGCATTTAAAGACTCTGGAATTAAACGCAGGCTATGGCAAGCAGGACCTCAATATATCTGCAGTCCTCAGCATTCTGGACAAGGTATCTGTAATTGAAATGTGGTTTCTTATTTCTCTCTTTCTGACTTTGATAACTGGGGATGTTGTAGCTCAGTTGATAAGGCTTTTAACCGGTGCCCCCCAAAGACAAAGACACTTGATCTTTCTATGACAGACCAGTTAAAATTGGACACTTGAGAAAGGTTCTAATTTACCTTTGGCTCCATTTCAAGCCTGACCTAACTTAGAGATGCCAATCTTTCCAGAATGATTAAATGCAAACGCAACCAATTGCTGAAAAGAACAAGCAAATTAGTTGAGAAACATTTCATACGTTTAATAACTGCTATAATATCTGAATATCTGTTCTTATGAAAATGGTCACATTTTTATTTATGTTCATCAACAGATTTCAATGCCTTCAACTGAAGAAAAGGCACCAATGCAGTTGTGCAAAACAAGTTTGCTGCTAATATTTGAATTTATTTTAAGTATGTTTAGTTTGTCAGTCAGCTTAATCTTAAATATGTAAACAGAAAGGCCAGGTGCATGAAGTCTGCACAATGGCAGCCAGGTTTCCTAATAATGGATGTGTGCCAAACCCAACTGCAATAACACAGTTATGGATAGATGGATATGAAAAACTAAAAGCTTAATTAGAAGAAAAGTACAGTGGTACCCCGAGATACGAATGCTTTGAGTTACGAAAGGTCTTGCGGGAAATTTTTTGCTTCGAGATGCGAAGAAAAATTCGAGATACGAAAACTACAAGCAGTTCTGCTGTATTTTCCGCTTGACGTCATGACGCTTCTATCTCCCAGTGCAAAAAGCATCTGATGCGCTTCAAAACACAGTGAAATATTTTTTCGTTTAAGTGTATAATAAAGTGCTGTTCTGTAGCGCAAGTTAGAGAAACTCAGTGACTCGTTCTTAGAAGCGTCTCTCCATCCCTTCTCACACGCTCTGTATTCTTTATACTTGTGCTTGAAACCGTGTTGGTGTCAGTAATTCATGAAATATCTCAAGAAACTTTCATACGTAGTGCTGTAATGTCTTCCGCCACCTGTTCCACCTCCTCCGAAACATCGCTTCACTCTCAATGTTAGGTTTCACATTTGTGTACATATTACGTATTTCGCTTGTGTTTTATTTTCATTTATTACATTAACAATGTGTAGATTTAAGGATTGAAGAAACGTTACTTGATTTTTCTCTGGTTTTCCATTTTTTTTCATCTACTTATACTGTTGTTTCTGAGAGCCATTGCACGGATTAGGCGTAAAACTTGCTTTGAGATACGAATTGTTCGAGATACAAACGTCACCCTGGAACGGATTCGTATCTAGGGGTACCACTGTACTTTTGTTATCCCGTTTAGAAATTTTGACATGTTGCTAAGATAACACTTGTTTTTGAGCTCTCATGGAGAGCTTCATTGTTCTCGCGCAGAAACTAAAGACGAATGTTTTGATGATGACCATGACGTTGGCTGATGTCAAAAACCCTTATGCAGAGCTACAGATAGAAGGCACCATAGAGGAGATCCGGAAAGACCAGAGAGTGTATCAGAAACGATGGAAGTTACACTTCAGGTCAGAAAGTAATGAGGATTTTTACTGGTATGGAAACAAAACAGCAACCGTTTATTATGTCTTCCAACAGACAACCATTTACGTTTATCCCTCAAAGCCTCATCCTCCAAGAGACGTTTACCAGTGATCTTCATCAGAAGGAGTACACCCTGGAGTCAAAGATTCTTGTAAATGGAAATAAAAAGGGCATTCATGTCCTTACTTTGGGGTTCCAGCCACAGCAGCCGTTTGTGAGTCTGAAATGAATCACTTCATCAAGAGATACAGGATGAAACACAGTGACAAAGTGAATGTTGTAGTGTCTTTTCTGCCTAGAGATTGTGATTGATATTGAAGTCAATGGTTTGTTTGTTTGTTTGTTTGTTAGGTTTGCTCTTCAGTCATCCAGTCCTTTAATACTGAGACAATTCCCCAAAATTCAAAAATATGCCTCAGCAGCCAAACCAAGCAGGTAAAATAATTTCCTTAAATGCACTGATAACCCTTGCAGTTCAAAAGCTACGTTGATCGTGTATTGCAGAGCTCTTGAACAACACAATTTCAAACCTGTTGTCCATTCTCCTCCTCATCAAGGATCGTTTGGCCTCAAAAATCTGAACCAATAGCCACTTCATGTTTACATTTACCTTGCTTTTATCCATTTAGCAGAAGGTATTAAGTCCAAATTTTTGATACAAACCTTCGTGCAACAATGCACCACAGTCAAAAACAGTGGGACATCACACATCTGACCGAACAAGTGGTGCCAGCCATTTTCACAAGGAGAACGACCAATGAAAGCTGGCTCTTTTGATGACATGAGTATGATGTAAAGAACAGGAAAGAAATAGCATACCTCAAATCCTCTCTTTTATACACATTTTTGTCAAACACCTCGATGTGATCCGCCACCAACAGGATAAAATGCTTGAAAGCCAGGAATTTCTCTATGTGTTCTTCTCTGTCGCCGTCTTCTTTTTTCCTGTTTCCTTGTGTGGTGCAGAGTGCATTAAAGATGACTATTGATTTTGGACGACACATTCTAGAATTTTAGCAGTGAATTGCAGAAGTGAGATGGGTCTGTAGCTTTCGTTTTTTAAGACAATCGGTGACCTGAGCTTCTTGGAATGAGTTTAGAAAGAAGAATGATCGTAGGAGAGATGGCTTGTAGAAGTTGAGATGGTATAGATGATGGTGGTTGGATGGGCTCAATAGAGATGTTTAGAGGCTTGCTCATCTGAGAAGACATGAATGAGGAGAGGACTGGTGCTCAGCAAAGTTCCTTAGAACCAATGACTCTAGGTCTATGGACCTTTGTTCCTAGAGAATAACATATAAAAAAGGTTTGGAGGCAGATGTTTTCGTGTGTTCTCTGAAGGTTTTTAAGTTGCATCGGAATGTAAATGGTGGAAAGGTCGGATGTTTATCTTTGGGCAGTATCATTTTGGAAAATGATAAAGCGTGCAGAGGTGGAACGTAAACTTAACACCGGTTTCAAACTGCAGTGATGTGTATTTAGCATAGACTGTAAAAAAAATATGGTTGACATGACCCCACCCATTGACATTGGCTCATATGAAGCCATTTCCGAGCTGGAGAGGAGGCTGCCAGTGCAATTTCCTGTTAAGGATGGAACCGTCGTAGTTTCAGAGCTCTGGCTCAGACACGCCCCTCTCACACGCAGCCTGTGTCATTATAAAGAAGAATTTGAAAGTGACTTCTCTGAATTTGATCGTTGGCAGCGTAAATAATCTTTCTGACTTGATGCCAGTGGTAAGTCAGCTCAGTTCAGTGCAGCTGTCAATCACATGATCCCGCCTAGGTTTTTTTAGGGGGAAATTAAACCATTGTGAACCACACAAAAATAAACTTGAGCCAAGAAAAAAAACCTAGTGCAGTTTGTTTACTCTATAGATAACTTTGGAAAATCATTAAAAAACATTTGTGTAAAGACCATACTTTCTGAGGAAACAATTTTTAAAGTTTAGCTTTTTGCCATAGACTTGTACTGGGTGGTAATCATTCTGTAGCTCGCCATGGTTTGGCTTCACTCCGCCGGCATGTGAGATATGCTTGTTTTTAACCAAATATAATCAAATAAAAAGTAAACTTTTAAAAGGTCAGATATGAGGGTGAATCATTTCAAAATTTAAAGCAGCTAAAATATTCGCTGTCTAAATATTCGCCGTCGTTTAAAACAATTATTTTAGGTGTATTTTGAGACAAAGATGTGAAATGCATTTTCTAACAGATAATCAATCACCTCATAGTCGAAGTTGAACAGCATATGGTTTTTTATGAGCCTAAAAAATACTTTTTAAAGAGCTATTTGTCAACAAAAACACGTGGGATTAAGCCGCTGAAGGCAAGTACTCTGTGTGTTAAGGATAACTCAAAGTTAACTTTATTTCAAAGTTAGTTATCAGGGAGTACTTAGTACTTTGAAGTATTCTGAAGTGACAACACAGAATTTCAGAGTAGTTACTGATTTGTTAATGGTAGTTACTGAGGAGTTATGTATATATTTAATAGTTACTGATAGTTAGGGGAAGTTACTACAGTAGTTTCTGTGACATTAGTTACTGAATAGTTAACTATAACTTCTTAGTAGGTAAGAATACTTACTAATTCAGAGTTACTAGTTAGTTCTGTAGTAGCTACCTCTTAGTTATGCATTAACTAAGGAAGAGTGTTCCAAAGTATACCGTAACTTCTACCTGTGATGTGTTGAGTAGAAGGGTTTACCTGAGTTACCCAAGGCTTACCTGAGGGTTACCGGTCCCCTTATTTTAGTTCACCACTTCTGAATCCTAAATGCTTGAACTGCTGGTTAAGAGGCTATTAAACAGGGGTTCCTAATGAAATGGCCAGTCTATTTGGCCTTTCATAACAAAGGTTTAATATTGAATTCAATGTAATTATACAAGGCTATGTTTGGTGTGCTCTTTCTCTGTGAAGAATGTTCATGAGATTCGATGCAGATTGTGGAGTGGAAATCAGGAGGCGCTCGAAGCCTTTGGAGAGCTACAACTTCATGAGTCGGGTTCTTCTCACGAGGGTATTACAATAAAGGCCAATCTGTCTCAACGCTTTCAGGTAAAGAGTTAATTGTTTTTTGGGGTTTTTTTTCTAGCTAGAGTAGATAATTGGAGAATGATGTTAAATTAATTACAATCACTTCAGACACAGTTTGCCCCAATTTCTAGTTGTGGATTGACACTGAAAGTCATTTTTTTAATGTACAATTCCCACTGAAAGCTTTCTATGCATTAAACCAAGCATCTTTTTCAGATGGATTTTCCAAACAGTGTCAGTCTGGATATCGATGCTCTCAAGAGTGGACATGAATACCATTCTGAGGGGAAAGTGTCCATTGACAACAGGAATTATCATGTAAATATTTTCAGTTTGTTTTGACTGACAGTAGTATGATCTGATGTGAGTAAAGTGTTTGCTTTTCATCTTGTTTCAGGCACTGATAGAGATTAGAGAATCTCAGGTTGGAAAAATAAACTGTTCTATGTCGCTGAAGGCACATGAGAAGAATGTAACAATACACTTGAATATAGAAAACGACAACTATAGCAGCGTGTCCATGCATGCTGACTTCTGTCAGACATTTTTACCAGAGCTCACAGATGCTGGACACATTCGACTAGCGGCTAATTATTCTGATGAAAGGTAAACTTTTGACAACATTTTACGTAATTCATGAGGATGACCGTGAAACTGTTGTGTATCTATTTCCATTTCTTTAGTATTTTCTTGCAGTGTATGCTGAAAAAGGATGATGAGACACTTAGTGCTCACTTGAGAGGCTCTTTAACTCATCATCCTCTGCGAATGGCTCTTTCAGGAGATCTTGTTTGTTCCATCTCAGAACTCTCACTTTTACCAAACTCAAGCAGTCTGTTTGGAGTGTTAAGTCAGTCACAAGGAGCAATAGAAGGTAAACTCACTATTGACATGTGAACTCTTGTATTCCGTTTAAAGTACTCAATGTAAGAAACTTGCTGATCAAGAAATCATTGATAGTCCGGTAAACTGAACGTTTTGGTTTCTTCATGACCCCTTTAAGCTTCTTTGCAACATTCAATAAAATCTTTGGGAAGATTTGGATATTATTTTTCAAATATTGAAATTCCAGCAGAGTAATCCACCCACCTTCATGATTTCTGCACTGACTGTAGCCCGTTGTTAAGGGTCCCACAAAGTCCACATGGTTTTTCTCATCTGGCAAGAGGGTTTTCGTACACTGCTATGCTCAATCTGTTGCTGCTCTCTTGTTGAAAGTAAAACATAGGAAGTGTGTCTCTCTCGAATTGGACCTGCCTCTTTGGGTAGCTGGTGGCAATGCTAATGCTTCTCCACATCACAATACAAACATACTTTTGCTGATATCAGCATTTTATCAAAAAACTGTATTCAAATAGATTCAAGTTGTAGATGAGAATGAGACTTCAGAGCTGGAAGACTCAGAATTGGAAAAGGACGGCGTTTAAACTACAGCACTGGGTCAAAAATGGTCAAATATGCCATCATTCGGTCAATACAGATTGAATACTAATTCTGAACTATTGGGTGAAAACAGTCATGGACTGTCATGGAGACCTGTTGCTTTTAGCCTAGCCTCTTTCTCCTGCTGTGAGTTATTCCTCTCTCTCTAGCATCTCTTCTGCAGTCGGTGGTTGTCAGGAACTGGGAGGCTCTCTATGGAGTTACCTGTCAAGACTGTGCTCTTTATAGTTGCTCTTTACCTTTGTTGACTAATTAAAAAAACCTGCTGATTTATTTTCTGAGACGTTATTATTTTGTTCTAGAATAAACTCTATGTTGTTCTCTTGCATTTGGGTCCTATGCTTCATTACAGATTTAACAATAGTATTCATGAAATAGTGTAATTTGTGTTTCATTTAACTTTTTTTTAAATAGCAGAAGCAAACAGCGTTATAGATGCTGACCGTGCTTTATAATGGGATGTATTTGTGCCAGGAGAGCTCACGGTCATTGTGGATGATGCAGTATATGGCCTGGAACTCTCTCATCAGCAACAGAGGACATCTGGAGAAGATCTTGCTTCTTTACTCTGTGTAGATGTACTGGACGAGTCGCTGTGCATGAACATCAGCACCACTTCCACTCAACATGGGTACACAAGTCTAGGCCAGGCCTCTCACCCTTTACAGTCTACAGGTTTGTAAAGGCTCAACAGCAAACTCTCGTTAAGCTTATTTCTTGTGGCCTAACGTGTTTCTGTCTTTCAGTTGGGCTTCATATAAACAGCAGCCACAGTGACCAATGTTCTCGACTGGAGCTCTTGGCCCAAACTGTGCAAAATACGTATTATTCTGAGGTCAGACACTTCTTGATTGATTGATTTTCATTTTCATTGAAAAGTATTAAGTACATCCTGCTTATCTCTTTCCATTTATATTAAAATTTATATTAGGTTGATAAGCTGGTTCAACATCTAAAAACGGCAAAAGTACCGTATTTTCGCCGTATAAGACGCACATGCATATAAAAGCACCATGTTAAATGAGGAAGATCTAGAAAAAAAGATTCTGAACCAAATACTGCAGTAAAATATTTTATATCAACTGTGTAAAAGTTAACAGCAGTTTAAGAACAATTATATGCCAAACATGGCATTTTGGATCAGTAAAAAAACAACAACAAGACAAACATACCGGTACGTTTTTCTTTGACATTGCCCCCACATTAGTAATACCATAATAGCCAGTAAGATTGCCCCCACATTAGTAATAATAGATGGCACAATGCAGCTGCTTACCTGCTCCTTACAAATCCGTAATATGGTAGGATTATGGCAAGCCGTTTTAACATTTAACATCTAACCTGACTATCCGCAAATGCATTTAAAGATAGGAATAAATGTATTCTGACTAGTAGTAAATATATTTTGACTGGGCGTAAAGACATTTAAAGATATCTACAATTGTAATTGCCCTAGTAAGAAAGTGAATTTGAGATATCTCAAATAACAGAGATAAATTCAAAAAATACGGTAATTATTGTGTTCGAAAAGTCCAGATTTAAAAACCTAGTGAGCCATAGAGACACATTTACTGCTGCACGACCTTTATTGTTTCAGTTTTCCTTTTTATTAGCTTCCTGTTTATATTCCCTGATATAAAGTGTTGTGCATGTTTTGTGAGATAGATAACTGCCATTATCTAGAAGGAAAAGATCACTCACTCACAGTAGGGGGAACATATTTGTTACAGATGTGTCGGACATGGGTGGGGATCAGGCAAAAAAATCAGAATACCATCAAGATAGACAAACACGAAAACATTGAAAGTTTGAAAAGAGTTTAAAACATGGCTGGGACGTTACTGAGGCCGAAGGGGAGGACACGGTGTTTAAAATGGCTGAAGGGTCTGTTAAAGGCTTTTATACACCAATAGGTAATAGAATTATTTTCCAAGTTAATCTGGGGATTATTCATCTGAAATACTTGGAGATGGTAATTTGAAAGAGTAGAATATTTAATGAGCAGAAATTCAGTGGTTTCTTGATGGTTGCCAGAGGCTGAGAGATGGAGGTTGACAACACAGTAAAGGATACACCTCAGGTAGGGGAACAGAGTTGGATGATAAAGAAGATGAGAGGTCTACAAAGGGTCAGAGATCACAGGTGACTCTGGTGAGGGAGTCCAGAATGTTGCAGGGAAATGACATCGAAGCCAGACAACGAATGTTTTAAATGACCTTTAAAACTGGAATACTGGATGTCGATTGTATACAGTTGAATGGTGAGTACTGGGAGAATGTTCACTCATCTCTAGGAGGTAGATAATAGGTTACTTTTAAAGACTTTAGTACTCGCTTATTTATATATCAAGATATACAACCAATACATTACAACAACTCTACCAAAACTCCTGTCAATAAATTAAGGGTTGAACTTTTTTCAAGCTATTTTACCCAATGAGCATCCATCATTCCACTTCAGGATTCAGATGCAACTTTAGATGGAGTTTAAATACAGAGCTGGTACAAAGACTGTTGTATGGAGACTTCACATTCCAGTACTGCTTTTAAACAGATGGCTAATCAAAGTCAGTCACAAAATACTTGCACATATTAAAAGTAATATGTAAACTAATTATATGAAATAAATAGTTGCACACTTAACCATTTATCTTGTAATTTATTTGGTGCATACCTTATTTCTTATCTATTGGTGGTGTGTCTGGGTGAATGAGGGCTTTAAGGGTGATCAGAGGCATTTGTGGGCCATCAAGAGCAGGACCTCAGAGAGGGGCAGGGCACCGGGTGTGCAAGTGGCTTGTCACCAGCATGAACAGGGTATTGGGGGTGTGGGGTTGGGAGTCTCGGGCAGGGCGAAAGGGTGTTGTGGGCTACTGCGGGGCCTTAGGGAGGTGGGTGAAGTCGGGTTCTAGATATTTTCCCAGCTTTGACTCTTAAGTGAAGTTTGGAATCTTCAATTCACCTGAAGTATGTATTTTACTATGAGGGAAGCAGAGCTGGCACTGGGGGTGCAGGCACACTCCAAATCAAAAAGACTGGGATCAAAGTTGTGACCTAGCTAAAAGGAAGAAATTTGCTGAACCAAGATTCCAGTAATAAACCCTTATGGCGGAACTAATGAGTCAGTGTCATTCTCTGTGCCTTTTTATGTTTCTCTCCTACAAGCAAAACAAACTGAAGGCACGGCACGTGTTTTTATAGGTGAACTATTTAAAGGGGAAAGAATCAGAACACCTGAACACCAGAACAAATGGATCCAGACTGCACAAAGAGGACTCTGTGAAGGTACAGAAGGAGACTTGTCCTTTTAAAGATTATTGAGCGTTCTGAAGGTTTGAATCTTATAAGAATTCCTGAACTCATTCTTTTTTTTAGCTTGGAATCAGAGCCATTGTCTCAGACTCTCAGACGGCATCCTTCACACTTGAGCTTCAATGTCACCACAATACCTCCAGGTACAATGTTCCGGGAAATAGAACCTTTTCCAAATTGATTTCTTTAATTCAGCTAATGTTTGGAATGGTGAATACATTGTTTTTTAGCGCTGGTCTAATGGTAATCATTGCCCACAACACGTCAGCTTTACATCCATACCTGCCCCCCATGATTTCCTCTACATCACAGGTAGGAACTACTTTTTGTTTCGATTTGGAAATCTCTGCAAGTGATTCATGTTTTCATACTGCACATTCTGATGCTCGGATGCCAACTAACCGCTCACACTGGAGGAGTCTGTACCAAGCGCCAACCTCCAACTTTTCCTCTGGATGCGTAAGAAGACTATAATTCCACAACTAATCATTTGAGGCTGGTGTCAGCAATGAGCAAATTCCAGTGGACTCCCATTGTTAAAATATTCAAATTTGACTTTTTTTATTACTCATTTGTTTCAGTGGTTTTAAGTGGTTTTATGCATAATTGAAGGTGTGGATTCTTGAGTGACCGAAGTAATTCCCGGGGGTCTGCTGGAAACATCAGGCGAGAGGCAACATACGCATTCATTCACACCTAACGGGAATTTAAGATTATTCAATTAACCTGACCCATGTTTTTGGGATTGCGGGGGAAACCGGAGTACCCAGAGGAAACCCACGCAAGCACTGGGAGAACATGCAAACTACTTCCAGGACCTTCCAGGATGAGCCTCAAACCGGCAAACTTCTACCTGGAAGGCCACAGTGCTACCCACCGTGCCTCGTTTCCACCCCTTGCCCATTCTTGTCTGTCCCGTAGTGACATTGAGCCAAGAGGAAGTGGCTGAACTTTGAGACTCATTCGTTTGCGAAAACCTATGGGGGACATCACACAAGTGGCCATGAACTTCCAAATTACAAAAAAACCTTTTTAATCCATTTTAGTTTTCAGCCGCAGTCTTTGCTCTCCGTGGATGTCTCACTTTCATATAATCGATAATGGGCGTGGTGATTATACCTGATTGGCAGAACGTATCAACTGGTTATTATTACACAAGTTTATTGCCTGGGTTTGCGTAATGTTGCAAGATTGATTGGCAGGTATTTAAAGTGTATTAGATGAGGTCTCTGAGTAATGGTTTCTTAGTCAGGGTTCTCCTGTTGGTTGACTACACATAATTAATTAATTAGCAAAAATGACAGGCTTTTGGTTTATATTACACACCACAAGAGAAAGTAGGGGGTTGTGGCTTGGTCTCTTTACCTCGGGAACAAACTTGTGAGGACTTGTTGACCTTGATTGAAACTTAGTCTGATGATCACAATTCTAAACAACCCACAAATGCTCTTCCACCTAGAAACAACTTTCCCTCTTGATGCATAACAGTAAGTGACATATAATGTAGTTAATTTGACTGATTAAAGTGTGTTTTTGTTTTTGCTAGAGTGTATTCGTTTTTCGTCTAAACCAAATAAACCAAGCCATACTCTTAGTTTGTGACAAATGTGCATCTTTTGTGTCAGGTTTAAAACTATTTGAGGATCATTACGGTGTTGTAAAATATTATTAATAATAAAGTTGATTATGTGAAATGTTGGCCAATTGTGTTTCAGTGGAGCCGCTCAGAGTCATCATTGAGAACTGCTGCAAAGCTTCTGCTGGGGGATAGCAGTTTAGCTGCAGAAGCAGAGATCCTCCGTGAAGACTCTGGATTCAGACAAGAACTGGACTTCCATCACTCAATGCCTCAGGTAGTGCATTCATTCAGTAGAGGCTTCTGTCTGAAAATAGAACAGTTACTAAAAATATAGTAAAATTATATTGAAAGCAAATCAAGCTTCCAACATTTTTCCTTGCAGATTTCTATGTTGATATTTTTCAGCGGTGAACAACACAAACCAAGTATTTGAGTTAAAGTAGAGATACACTTTGTAAAAAATTACTCCAGTAAAAGTAAATGGGCTCTCTTCAAAAGTAAAACGAATGTATTTGCCTTAAAATGTAAGTATCTAAAGTGCTATTATGACTATAATATACCATTAGCATTTTTGTCAGGACTCTTGCATAAACAATATGTGATAGACTTTGACTCTTATAAAGTTGACACTTATTTAAATGATCATGAGCTGAAAACCTTGAGTTTTAAGAACCAACTGAAATAACAGTATTTCAGAGGCCTTTTCAATTTAAGGTTTATTTTTAACATAGTTCAAATTTAATCAAAAACCTTTTTAATGTGTAAACTATTAAACACGGTTTTACACGTTTTCTTTCACTATATTGTACCTAAATGTTTGTAAAATTAACCTGGTTGTATCAGATTACCATAACAGAAATGAGTTGCGGGAGTTTCTTCCATCATTTATTAATTCATAGGCGTCTCATAAAATTTTGTTGTCGAACCAAGCGGCAACCAAAACAATTCAAATCAGAGCTTGCTCTACACGTATCGATGGATCACGCATGCTTAACCAATAATGTTTTTATCCGGTTATAAATAAAAAGGAAGTAATTTACTTAAAATGAGTAAAAAATGAAACTTTGAAATGTAGTGAAGTTAAAGTAAAAAGTCCCCAAATTAAAATACTTGAGAAAAGTACAGATACTTGAAAAAGCTGCTTAATTAAGTACAGTAACTAATTACACTTACTTCGTTACTGCCTTATTCTCTGTAATGTATGAAACATTAGACTTTTATATTTTCAGACTCATTTACACACAAAAGAAGTAGTTCAAAGCCTTTTATTGTTTTAATGTTGATGATTTTGGCATACCGCTCATGAAAACCCCAAATCTAAAAAAATTTAAAAACAAGTTATTTAAACTTCCAGCCTGGTTCATTACTCAAAACCGCAATCTTGTGTAAGACTGCTGTCCAGAAGAACATCACTGACCCCCTCAAGCAAGAGGGTAAGATACAGAAAGAAAATTCTGAACGAATCGTCTGTTCCCAGAGTGCTGTATCAAGGCACTTCAGTGGGAAGTCAGTGGGAAGGAAAAAGTGTGGCAGAAAACTCTGCACAACGACAAGAGGTGACCTGAGGAAGATTATGGAGAAGGGCCGATTCCAGACATTGGGAGACCTGCGGAAGCAGTGGACAGAGTCTGGAGTAGAAACATCCAGAGCCACCGTGTACAGGAAATGTGCTACAGGTGCCGCATTCCCCAGATCTTACACTTTTGAAACAGAAACAGCGGCAGAAGCGCCTGACCTGGGCTACAGAGAAGCAGCACTGGACTGTTTCTCAATATTTGCCTGTCATTCAAAAATCAAGGTGCCAGAGTCTGGAGGAAGACTGGGGTGAGGGAAATGCCAAAATGCCTGAAGTCCAGTGTTCACTAGCCCCGCTTTATATTCTCTTTATATTTCTCAAAATTGTGAAATATATCAGAAATTTTTATTATGTGGATTATTGGTAATGAATTTAAAATTGTGCCTTTGAGTTTATCTTGTGCTTAAATAAGGGCTTTTTCTACCACCAGCTACATATGCTTCCCTGGAATCTGACCGTGTCAACGAGCTATGGTGGAAACAAAGAGTCTCTTAGCTTCAACCATCGAACTCTGTGGGATTCAGAAGCATCCAGTTCATTGTCCGAAGATTTACACAGTAGCTCTCGTGCAGGTACAGGTGAGTTAACTAAAGGCAGTTTGTGGAGTGTGAACAAAATAATTTCATTATTCTCTTCAAATCACATGTTTAAGGCCCTCCAATGATCCGAGGATGGATGTTTCTCTTGCTGGAAAGAATACTTTAGATCAGGGGTGTCAAACTCATTTTCACAGAGGGCCACATTAGCATAATGGCTGTCCTCAAAGTGCCAGATGTAACATATAAATGTAAAACAATGTAATGTAAAATAAATGTAACTACTCCTTAATGTTAAATAACTAATTATTTATAACGTATTCAAGTGACAATTCAGTTACTTAGAAACAATTGTATACTTATTGTTCTAATATACATACTTTTGATTTTTGTCAGCTTATGAAAACCCACATGACTCCATTAATGAAGGATCAAACTGTCCAAGTGAATAAAGATAAATAGCATAAAACTGAACTGCAAAGAACATGTGACATGATGATGGTGTTTCTTGATAAACTGACATTTTTAAAAGTCTGTAACTGGTCGGGACACACCTGCTCACAAACCTTCAGCATGCACTGCTTCAAAAATGTTCCCTCTGAAAAAGATTTTGGAAGCGTGAGCTATTTCTTCAGCTACATGAAGCGGTACCGGCAACGCTGTGGCTGAGGCAACATCTTGCAGTATGCCAGCAAGCCAGCAGATGGCATTTATCTGAGCTCATTGATGTAATTTGTTTAGCGAAAAAAAACCCTCACAGACTGAAGACGATGCGTATCGATCATCATCTTTTATCATCAGGCTCGTGAGTATGGGTGCGGAAACACTGTTGCGGCTACCGTAGGCCAAAGGCATTGTGGGAAATGTAGTTTCTTTTTTCGTGTTCATAATTTTTTTTCAGACACTCAAAACTTTTAAGCTCTCGCGGCCCACATTAGATTACATAGCGGGCAACAACTAGCCCTGAGTTTGACACATGTGCTTTAGAATAATGAGTAACAGTACAGCGTGGATGTACAGGATGTAGTTTTACAGGGTGATGCGGGTTCGATGTGCCTTTCTATCCCACATGTTCTCTCTCTTTTTTGTTGCTCTAAACCAGGGGTCACCAACACGGTGCCCGCAGGGACCTGGTTGCCCACTACCTGTTCTAAAAATAGCTCAAATAGCGCCACTTTCCAGTGAGCTGAATCTAATTTAATCTAATTTACATTTGTACATTTTTTATGTTAAAATGTTTTCACTTTTGTATTTATATGATTTATTATTTGTACATTGGACATTGTGATTTTCTTAGACTGTTGTAGAAGTGATCATTTTATACATTAAACATTTATATATTTTTTTCAATTTACAAAACACTTGCACAGACAAAATTTAAATGTAAATGTGTTGCATATAAATATTTATCTGTTTACTACCTTGTTAAATCATTGTTGATATTCATTGTGAGAAATAATTAACATTTGCAGAGATTAATATCCTTAATTATTAATAAAATCAGCAGAGGGTCTCAAAGTAGTAGAACTTTGCGTTAATCAGAGCCCAGGAAGTAGCTCTTGATTTCAAAAAGGTTGGTGACCCCTGGTCTAGACTGTCCTTTCAATAAATATTAAAGGCTGAAGCCAAAAAAAATATCTTTTAAAAAACTGACATGATGTGCATCACAGCTAGGTGGCGATAAAGACACAATTTGACTATAGTTTGTAGTTTCTTATCAGATGAGCTGCTAGTAGTATCACAGTTACAAGTAACGTCTAGAAGTGAACATTAATGCAGAATTAAATGTAAGCAACCAGAGCTCAACTGGAACTGGTATCAAAAGAAGAAACTCTGTGTTCTTCAAAGTCTGAGAGCATTTACGTTTTAAGTTCAGTTGACAGGAAGAAGATAAAACAGAAGACACACAGTCTGTAAATAAATACTGAAATACACAGCTTCAAACATTACGAATATAGTTCCTTAATTTCTCCATGGCGATACAGTCCTTCAGTCTGGTGCTAAAACATCAGTCCAGCAAAGTTGTTGTCATCATGGGCTTAGTAAAGACCAAGGGCTCAAGAAATACCAGGTAAATATTTACATTTGCGGATATTAAATGTAATGTTAGTTATTTGACTAAAATCAATCTTGAAAATTACATTTTAAAAATGCATAAGGCTCTAAAATGCCTGTGAATTTAACCAGCGACAAAACTAAAAATAATTTGAAAAACATGTTTTGGGTGAGATAAAGTAAAACTAATTATGTTGACAACGTTTTAAGAAAACTTGTGATGGATAAACATATGAAGACTACCTTGAGCCTAAAAGTGACAAGATGGCCAATGGCAATGTTTGGCTAATATGCCAATTTAGGTTCCCTACCGCCCCTCCTACAAGAATTTCCATTTATTTTTTTAAAGAAATTTCGCTGTTTTCCTCTTTTTTCAACCTCTGCCATAATTCACAACTCCCAAAAACGTCAGGAAAGGCTCATCTAAATATACATGAATATTCATGAGCTGCTTTGCATTATTATGGTGTGGACGAGACTTGGTTGAGGTCTGAAACCCATACGCACTGAACTGCACACACTTGTGTACTATTCCTATTTATAAAAGGTAGATTGCTTACAGGTGTGCGTACTTACGGTTTTATAAATCTTTTTTTTTTTACGCACACAAATTCCACCTTTTTGACGTTCGTTTAGTTTTAGACCAGATTCTACGCACTAAAATGTGATTGTAAACACACTTGCCATACACACCACCATCAATACATGGAGGAATTACAAATTGTTAGGATTAATAAAGTAAAAATCATGTTTGTGTTTAACATTGTTAATGTAATAAATGATGATAAAATAGAATAAAACAAAAGCAAAATATGTAATATCTACACAAATGTGAAACCTTACCTTGTGAAGCGATGTGTTGTAGGAGGTGGAACGGATGGCAGAAAACATTACGGCACTACGTATGAAAGTTAATTTTCTCAAGATATTTCACGAATTACTGACACCAACATGGTTTCAAGCACAAGTGTAGACAGTACCGAGCGTGTGAGAAGAGATGTAGAGAGCACTTCTGAGATCGCGTCACAGGGTTTCTCTAACTTGTGCTACAGAACAGTACTTTCAAGACTTTGTATTTCGAGGTATCACTGTAGTTTGGTTTGGACACAAGAAAGGAGAGCTGCTTTTGATCTGTTAATACTAAATATTCAGCTGGATCGTATTTAATGAACCCAATTTATTTTTGACTTAAGGATGGCATTTGAACCTTAAGCTGGTGAATGGTTCTCAGGCTAAACTGGGGGATATGAATCTGGACTGGAGTCTGTTTGGAAGCCATGCACAGGTGAGGCCAGATTTACTATCCCCTTTATATTGATCTTATCTCACTGATCGACAATGTTATCAAACCATTCAAATAAGGCATTCTCGAGATACTTGTAGCGGGTGCATTAGTTTTAAATAATTTTACCAACTGATCTTATTATGGAATAATTCTGTATTGTACAGCTCTAAGACCAAATCCCTAACACCTGACAAAAAAAAACCTACTGCATCTAATCAAGGCTGGCTCACATGAATGGTCTGATAATGGTCACAGAAATGCCAGTTTAACCTGTTTCGGGTGTGAAAAGCAGTAGCTAAAAGGCATGTGTGTATTGTGTTTATAGGTTACAGCTCAGGGTTCCTGGACTTTGGTGAAAAAACAAGAAGAGAAGCAACCAATCATCTCAACTCTAACTCAGTTTAACCTTCATGCGTCGTCAAATCATTCGAGTGACACAGAGGTGCATATCTGTAGCATCATGTCTTCTATCCACTTTTCTTTATTCCTTAACTTGCACAATCCGAGATCTTTTAATTAAGAGAGGGTTTTTTTCTCTCCATTGAAGGAGTTCTGGGGCAGACATTGGATCTGGTCACATGATTCTCATAACTGTTTAAATTGACAATAGGTGGTACATCATTAATGAGTGACATGAATTTGATGATAATACGACTATAAACTTATAGTTGTGAGTTTCTGTGAGTGGGGAAAATGCTTTGAAAACTGAAAAATTGCCAGGATGTGGAAACCCTGTTATGAGCACAACTGCATGCCTGTACAGTACTGCCGTTCGGTGTTCCCTGATGAGGCTGCATTCACTCTGCATGGCATTGCCAACCCTACTGTGTTCAAGATCCTGCATGGGACATGCATGAGGGTTGGTTCATGATCTGTGGACCACTACCAACTTCCGCACAGTCCTTAAGGTGCACAAAATCCACTTCAGTGGTCCAGGAATGCCATCTGTGACGGTCACTGTTGCGTCCATATTGCATTGGACTGAATAGAGGCTCGGAAGAGGATCTGCCATGGCTGACGCTTGCAGCTTGAGAAGTGGTACAAGAGAGTTTAGGACAATACCGCACTGAGTTAGTCTTTGGTCATAAAGTGAGAGGAAGGATGAAGAGTATTCGGTCGAGTGTGCGAATGAATTCTGCAGTGTTCTGTTTTTAAATGTCCAGAAAGCACAATTTAAAATGAAGAAAAATTTGGAGGGTGTGAGTTCAGTCCAGGTGATCAAGTTCTAGTCCTAGCCAAATTCTATAGTCCAATTTACAGTGGTACCTCGAGATATGAATGCTTCGAAATGTTACGAAATGTCCGCGATACAAAAGGTCTCGCGGGAAATATTTTATACGACAGAAAAATAATATACGACTATATTATTGAAATACCGGTTTGAAAGAAGTCACACAAGTATAAATCAGAGCTAGCAAGTTTAGTAGCGTTTTTTTCCCGTGTCACACTTTTACGGTGTGATTTATGCTTCTCCGTCAAGCCTTCTTATGTCCTTCGCAGAAGATGTGTGAAAGCCATAAAACCCACCCGCATAGCTTCACGTGCACTTTCCAAAAGTTCGAAAACGCAAAGAGACAGGGGCTGTAGATTTGGTAGTAGCTCACAGAAGTAGCATCCCATCTGTTCGTCTCCATTTCTCTCCTTCCCCAATTGAAGTTTGAGTGACGGACACTGTTGTGAAAAAACATTACACTCAGTCTCCGGTATAGTGTACTGCAACAGAATGAAAGCGAAGAGGAGACAGAGCGAAATAGAAATTACACCACTGACTAGTCTTTATTACGTGCTAGCACAGGTTGGTTCTGGATGGAGGAGCTTTAGTCCAATAGGATGTAGATCCGCCAGTGTTTCTAGAGGTTTCCAGTGGAGCAGCGCAGGATATTGGAGACAGGTTCAGTAGATGTTGGAAAATGAAATATCAAAGCTTTTCATTTCTAGCTATTAGCACTCTTATCATACTAGATTTCATTTAAGTAAAGTAAAGCTCTTTGTTAATTAAAAAGAGGGCCCAAAAAGCTAATATTGTGGGATTGTTTACTCCAACAGGCTGAAAAGGGTAATGTTTGTGGAAAACCAGAAACTGTTCTCCAATCACAATTTAAATGGTGCTATTTTCTTTTCTTTTTTTTCATTTAAAATAAATAAGTAGGCATTAAACGTAACTTTTTATGAAATTCTGAACCAATAAGCAGGGAGTCATTGGTTTTAATTGAAATATATCGAAAGAGCTGAAATATTTAATGATAATGAAAAGCAAGACCTGGGGCCTGTACCATGAATCCGGATTAGCTGGTTAGCCGGCTAAGTTTAGAATTAGTTTGCAGCAATCCTGGGTTTTGGGTACCATGAAAGTATTTTCTAGGCTTTAATCAATCTTTGTCACCCGGGTTACTTATGCCACACAGCTAGAGATTGCAGGCTTACATTCGTCCAATCAGCGGTTACTAAAGAATGTTTAAGTGGCGTAACTCACAAGCGTTGGTAACACTGACTTCACTTTTTCTTCCTGACTTCACTTTTTCTTGTGAATATTTCTGTTCAAATTGTTAGATGGAGCACTTTCTAGAGAAAGAGTTTTTTATCTGTAGGGAAGTAATAGTAATAGTAGGGAAGTTTTATCTGTAATAGATAATTAGAAAAAGATAAATTGAAAGATAATTAGAAAAACAGATAAACTTATTTTTATTTGTAGGGAAAGACAAACCCCTCAACTGTATTTGCATGAAAGATAAAGGTTCTTGACGGAAGGAATAGCTTACATTACTCTTCGACCGCAGATACAAATTGTGAAGCATTTATCTGCTGCCATGATCATTCTGCATTGGGGTTACCAACACAAAAACGATGGAAAAACATTTATATAAACATTCACCTTTTAAATATAAACATATAATATTTAACCATAAACACATTAACATTCGGTTTAAAAGTAAAACATATTGGTATTAACACATCAAAAATATTCTACCGTTATCATACACATATCGCGCATTATACTCAATTTTACATTAATACAGAATATGCTTCTTTAACTTGCGTATTCACACAATCAGCAATTTTCTGCTTGTTCGGCTTTGGCACTCATTGTATTTCCGAACTTCAATCTCTTGCTCCTCCTCTTTCTTTATCGTGATTGGTTATTCGGTGTCTACGTCAGTCTGTTATGTGCACGCGCTTGTGAACTATCCATAGCTCAAGGATCAAAGAAAGTTGACGAGCTGCTTCATGGAACCAACTGAGCCAGATTGAAGAGGTCTGGTTGTGTCAAGTCGAAACCAATCCAGTAATCCTGAATTTATAAGCCACATTCTTGGTACAGGCCTCTGATTGTACAGCATAAACCTGGATCAACATCTTTGCTCCTTGATCAAAACTCAAGCTCAGTCAATCGTACTCATGCTCCAGTGTCATTCACCGAGAATTGTTTTGTTTGTATCTTCCTGTGTTTAAATAAGTGGGTTTGGAGAAAAGTCAGCACTGATGGTCCAAGATCATCTAAGTATGCTGATGAACCTGAGGATGTGCAGTGTTGTGTTTCTACAGGGTGGTGTCTCCAGGAGCATCAGAAAGCCTTTCAACGTGTCCCTGAGCATCAGTGAGCAGTGGCAGGAGGCCTCCAGCAGAGGGCAGGCTTGCCTCTTTCTCTCCCCAGGACAGGTAAAGCCGTCAACATTTTGATCGATTTCTGGGGTGGATTTAATGTCTGGTGTGAAACCATGAGCTTTGTTGTGTTCAAAGATCTACTGTGAAGGTTTGATGAATAAGAAACGTTTGTGGAGCAACAGCCGTCTATTAAAGCTGGGAAACGTTATGTATCAGGAAGTTCTATACTTTTGTTATAAACTAGGAGCACATAACACTGTGAGATTATGTTTGATAAAATCTTTTTCATCTAAAATGACCGGATAAATTGTAGGTGTGCTTTTGGAACACCTGATTCACCTCCAACTACCAGATAAAATCAGTCCCTCGTTGATCCCAAAGGCAACAGTCAGAACACATTAGGTAGCAGCAGTTCTCAGCGGTACTGGTGGTCTGGAGAAAAACTGTAAAGATCTATTAAAAGTCAGCCTGATTCCATTCCTCCCACTGCCAACCCTTTTGGAACGGAGTGGTACGTGTAAATAAATAAATGAAACCCGTTCCCAATATCATCATGGTTCTGCTGAATCATCACAGCTCCCAAGAAATCAAGTTTGGCTACAAATGTCAGGTTATATGGAAAGACAGTTCATTTAGCATATTTAATATTAAGCATTTAAAAAACAGAGAGAATTTTGAGATTTGAGACAGCGCTGCTGCATCTTAGTTGGTAGGTTGCCAGTTTGAGGTCAGCCGCTGGCTGTTGAACAGATCCTGTGATTTTTCTGAGCATTATTCAGTTCTTGCCTGTATAGATCTCTTTGTCCAAAACCAAGATATAAAGAAATTTGTTCTTTATTTATTATTATTTTTGCCCGTCTTCCTTTAGACTGTGGTTACGGCACGTGTAACACTAGTGTGACCTCCAGGTACACCCCTGTCGTGCATGGAGGTTTTCCTTAAAAAAAAGGGGGGGCTGTTAAAATGTATCCACAAATAAAGAATTCCAAATGAATCTCTTTTTCATGATTTATTGAGATGAATTATAGTAATGCAGAGAGACATAGATACAACTGAAGTCCTGTAACAGAAAAGGAAGTAAAGAAGGCGTTTCAGTTTCAATGTCTGAGATCAGTCGAAGAGCTGAAGGGATAGCAGCTGAAGGTTTCTCTTTTCCAAGAAGGGTAGAATGTATCAATCTAGAACCAGTCAGAATCAGTCAGAAACGAACAGTGAACCTGAAGTGTTCTAACTTCTAACTCCATCAGGAACGTTCTGTGCACAATTTGCGTCCGATTCACCATTAAGAGCAAACGTTTCTCTAGCCATTAAAAGCACAGCGCAACAGAAAACTTTCACTTTCTTAAAGAGACAGTAACCCATTTCCCCTATTTTTGGGGAATGTTAATATCAAATTGTGAAAATTATTCACATTATTGTAAGAGTAAGAAAAGTAATAAAATATAAGGAGTTGGGTTCACAACTAATCTATAGCTAAGCTGCCCATATGCAAACAAATCCAACAATAAACCGTATAATGTGAGTCATACCAATTTACAATCAATGTCAAATCCAAACAAGGCACCAGTATCAAACAGGCGAATAAAGTAGCGAGAACAGAGAAAAGCACAGTAGCAAGTAAAGAAGAGGAATGGAAGTCAGTCGCAGGGAGGAAAGTAGAACAGTGAGGTTACAGGGGGCTGAGGTCATGAAGGTGCAGGAGTTTAGGTATTTGGGGTCGCACCATTACATCACCACCATCATCATCAACCTGTGATGCTAGGAAAAACAGATCCATACTTTCATGTTGTGGATGTCAAATTCTGACCGTACCATACGAATCTCAGGCAGAAATCGAGATTCATCAGACGAGGCAACGTTTTCCAATCTTCTTTTGGTGAGCCTGTGTGAAAGCCTCAGTTTTCGGTTCTAATCTGACAAGAGGGGCACCGATGTGGTCTTCTGCTGCTGTAGCGCATCAACTTAAAGCTCCACATGTTGAGTGTTTAGAGATCCTTTTCTGCAGACCTCGATTGTAATGAACGTTTTTTTGAGGTACTGCTCCCTTTCTATCAGCTCGAACCAGTCTGGCCATTCTCCTCTGCCCCCTGGCATCCATTTGCACCCACAGAACTGCCACCCACAGGATATGCTCTCTTTTTCCTTGTAAACGCTAGAGTGAAAATTCCAGATTCTGAAATACAAGCCGTCTGGCATCTTCAACAATGCTTCAGTCACTTGAATCCACTTTCTTCCCCATTCCGATGTTCGGTTTGAACTGCAGCAGGTCGACTTCACCATGTCTGCAAAATGCATTGAGTTGCTGCCCTGTGATTGGCCGATAAGAAATTTGCAACAATTAACATGCAGCTGGATAGATGTACCTAATAAAGTGGCCAGTGGGTGTATGTAGTTGTGGATTATGTGCTGTCTTTTGAAACATTGAACGATAAATGATTTTTCTTTACAAACATGTTAATGGTTTTAAAGCGATGGACACTCACTGGAAGTGCTGGTTCATGTCGTATCAGATTCAGGGGCTTCTCTTTCTAGTGGAGATGGGAGGATGCTTTGCTGTCGCACATGAAGGAACAGGATATTCTCAAAACTCAGAGCTGAAGTGGAAGGACAAGAGGCTAACACAAAGCATGAAGTACCAGGTGAGCCACCCAGTTACTGAGCAATGCTTTTATTTCCATTGATTCTGTTGGATCTAAACTCTTTTGAGTGTGTTTTCAGGGAGGAAGCAAAGGAGTGCACACTCTCCTGGTGGAGCTGGGGGCTTTGAACGTCTCTCCTTCCCCCTGTCCATCTCACTTTCTTATCACCCAGATCCAGAGCAACCTGAGGGATCATCTGGAGCACCATGTGGAGATCGGGCTTTGTCCTCCTCATCCTGTGAGATCGTATATAATATATACACAGTGACAGTAATTAAACACCTAAATGTTTATTTTAAACCAAAGTTACTTTTTTGTATAACTTGTGTTTTAGAGATGATATAACTTTGAATAGGCTTATATTACTCGAAGTTGTGAAGCAATTTATTTTAATAATAATAATAATGTGAGCTACAGTTGAAGTTTAAAAAATGAAGTACGTCCTGTGTATAACAATCTATTTATAAAGCACATTTCACACTCTTAAATCTTTCCCCCTCACCTACATCTCTCATCCACTCCTCCATTTCCTTTTAACACCCTCCTGTCCTGATGTATTAATGCAAACTGGTCCATGGAAAACATAAATAGCTAAATAAATTCACTGCTTCCATCCAGAGGAGGAAACACCACGCCAGGTGTTCACTCACTTGGAGATAACAAAACTGTCCAACTCACACGAAGCACCTTCTCCCTAATTTGGTGGCTTTTAAGCAGGTTAAGATAAGTTTTCATAAACTTTATTTCATAAACTTGTTCTGATCAATGTTTTGAACATCGAACGAGAAACAAACAAATGAGATTTAAAAAAAACAGAGAGCACAGGTGATTATTCACCCACAAATGCTTTGTGACATTTTTTATCTTCGGCAGTGTCCTGTCATTCTGACCTTGCACCTGTAAATGTTATTCATTTTGCATTTGTGGAGTAGATACTTTTTTTTTTCCTTCAACCGACATATATTCATCAAAATGTGTCCAGCATTGGGTCCTGCAATACTCCCAGGAGGGTGCAGGTCTCTCGACTGCTGCTCTAACCTCCCATTAGAGAGGTTATCAAAGTAGCTGTCTGGATTACTACACCGAATCCGATGACAATTGTGTTTACTTCCTTGTAGGAAGTTCCTATGCCACAGCTGGTGAAAAGTGTGGCTACTAAACTGGGCAGCCTCGCTCCGGACTTGTCCTGCAGTGAATTTGTTGCACCTTATTTTCATATCTGTATTTTATTTTTTTTCTCTCACAGGCTTTAATCTGGTCTGGGTCACACCGGGTGAATGCAGGGAAGGAGATGCTGCACACTCAGACTCATGTGTCCGTGTCAGGACAGCCTCAGAACTGCAGCTTCTCACTGTCCCTCAGAAATTCCAGTAGCAGTCAGCGCACCAACTACTCACTTCTGACTGAGGTACAATCCCAGCTAACAGATCATTAGAGGGAAATGCAGAGATGGACAGTGCTCAAGTGGACTTTTAAAAGATCAGATCTGTCCTATGACCCTGGAAGAAGGAAAAGATCCATTGATTTGGATGTGTTTTTGGGAGTCATACATATGTGGACATATATATATATACAGTTGTCTCCTAAGTTTACATACCATCATAAGTTTTCTGATTTCTTGGGCATTTTTCAGAAAATATAAATAATGCAAAAGCGCTTTTTTTTTGCAAAAAAAACTTTCTGGCTCCTGATAGACCCTTGCCTCTTTCATCCAGTGATGCGCTGATAGTTCAGAATTCTAAGCAATGGGAAAGCAAAAATGCATTCAAAGGATCTTTGGGAAAAGGTTGTTGAACTGTACAGGAAAGCGATATAAAAAGAATTCTGAGGAGCTGGGAATTTAAATGTCAAACTGATTAAACATAAAGAAAACATTTCAAACTGATAAAAAAAATTGTTAGGGACGCAAAGAGAAACCGACAAACATCTTGAGCCGAAATACAGGGCAATAACAGCATGTTAAGGAAGAAAAATGGGTTGAAGGGTGAAGAAACCCAATACTACACAAATCCCATGAAGTACCTGCTTACAATACGCAAGACAAACTTCCAAGCTTCTGGAAAAATCATTTGGAGAGATTTACCAAGATTTATCTTTCTGGCCACGATTATAAACACTACATTTGGAGAGGCGTGGACAAGGCGTATGATAAACGTAGCACCATCCCCACTGTGAAGCATGGAGGCGGGTCACTGATGTGTTGGGGATGTTTGAGCCCCAAAGGCAAAGGAAACTTGGTCAGGATTGATGGAAGATGAATGCAGCATGTTCTCACAGGAAACTGGAGGAAGCCCGGAAGCTGCACATGGGACATTCCAAAAAGAAAACGATCCAAAACACAATCCACTTTTCATAGGAATGTTCTGGAGTGGTCATCTCAGTCTCCTTACCTCAATATCATTGAAACAAATGTGCAGTTCATGCAGTAAATTACAAGAGTTGGAGGCTTTTCCCCTCACAAAATAGGCTGCTTTACCAACAGAGAAAATAAAGAACCTTATCGACAACTACCTCAAGAGACTCTAGGCTATCATTGAGGTTAAAGGGGGAATAGAAATATTTAGAGATGGGGGGTGTAAACTTTAGATCAGGGGGTCATTTGGAAAGCTTCTGTTGCCGTTCTGATTTTAAAAGAGTTGCTTTTGTGTTATCATTTTTATTTTCTGAAAAATGGCAAAGGAATTCACATTTGTACCAGGGAATGTAAACTTAAGAGCAAAAGGAGGATCAGACATTCTGTTTCTAATAGCAACATCACCAGTGCTGGTTATACCTCCTCCAAGCTGGTCAGAAAGTGTAAAAGGCTGATTTGGTTCACAAAAGAAAGACGAAATGAAAGTAGAGTTTAGAGCTTCAGCATTTGCAGAGGGAAGGAAAGCGAAGGTTTAGTTCAAGGATCCATCCTGAAAACAAAACACGAAGCACAAAAAACAAACTCCTGACCTTACAGATGGTTTATTGCTATGAAAAATGATTACCCACAGGAGCGTTTATAAATAACAACCTTGAATCCAACACATAAAACTCCTTTCAGTCAGTTGCCAGGGATTTACTGTTAGATTTGCTGCTTGAGCAGAGGGCACACACGCAGCGGTAAACGTTAAAATAGACCACACTTTTTTCACCAATACCACAGAAGCAACTCCAAGAGTCTATTGATGTATTTATTTATTCTTAATATACTGCATGTGGATTTTCAAAATAATGTTTTCAAGTAATAAATTCCTTTCACTCCTTTTTTTCCTCTGATTGTCCAATATTAGCCAAGTGACATCACCAACGTTTATTGGCCAAATACATATTTCACGTTAGTCCATCTCATCAGGCTAATGGCAGACTGGACTGCAGTAATGTTGGGACAGGAAGAGGCCGTCCTCAAAAGTTGAGACCTTTCCAGAATATATTGGTTCAGATGCATTTAGAAAGGCCTCTACACACCGGTTCGAATTGAGATTCTTCTAATGGCTTCTATTGAAGCAATGACGCTCCCTGCCTGGAGATGGTGTATGCGCTATAACAGACGCTCAACGTGCCAAACGGAGAAACAGGAAAGAAGAACAGCAAGAGAACAACAACAGAGAAGAATTCAAAGCACTCTTAGAAACAATGCTGGATGTTGAATGGTACTGTCGGTGCTGATCACCGTGAGCTGTTTGTCAAAAACGTTAAGAAAAGAGAGGATTATTATGATTTCTTTCCGGTTTCCTGTACAAAGCCACTATGAAAATGTGGGATGTGGGCCACAGAGCGGCTCTTTTACCTCCTCTTCACGTCATCAAAAGAGCCAGCTTTCATTGGTCTTCTCTTTGCGAAAACCGAATCCGATTTGTCACTCCGTAACTCTTTTTCATTTCAGGCCGATGTGTGATGTCCCGTTGGTGACCATGGTTTAATATCGAGGTGCATCGGAGCACGAAACTTTATGATGAAAATTCGGGTTGATGTGAACAGGCCTCAAGTTCGGAAAAATAACCCCACACCATAATCCCCTTGAATAGAACTACACAGTGGCACAATGCATTCAGTCAAGTACAGTTCTGCTGCAGCCCCCAAGCCTAGATCTGTCCATCAAGTGTGACAATCAAGTGTGATTGCTCGGATGGTGGGTTACAGAGCAGCTACGTTGAACACTTGTAAGACAATAAATTTCCATTTCCCAAAGGCTGAACTTTTTGCATAGCTTTGGAGGAATGTGTGAATACTTTGGGATTGGCCGAGATTCTCAGTGAGGTGCTAAGATCCTTTCAAAAAGCAATGGATTTACTGATATGTTCTAGACCCAGAGCAAATATTCCAGACCAGCAGATCAATGTTTTGTGTCTAAATGTTTAGTTTTGAGGCAAGCAGCCATGTCATGAGAGAATAATACACAACCGGAGACATTGTTTTTCCAGTATAAATCCCTGTGCGCTTGAAAGGATCAGGCTTTAATCCGTGCGAACACTTCCCTGGATGTACATAATCCTTCACTTATTGGAATATAATGACTCTTTTATTGAGCACCTTGAAATGTTGCATACTTGATTCAAAAACAGTGTAGGACAATATTTGAAAAACAAGGTGTTCGTTGTTATTCCTTGTGCAGTGTAGCCTTGTGGCTTTTTATACGCATGAACGAAAGCAAATGTGTGTGATTTACAGTGGCAGGTAGGAAACTGGAGGGTGGAATTGGCCAGCGGCTCAATGTTCTCAGGCAGGAACGGTATGATCCAGGCTCATGCAAAACTGGATGGCAGCGAGATGCTCTGGCTGCAGGGGGCACTGGGGAAACGATGCCTGGAAGCTGCTGCTGGACATCAAGCAGGTGAGGAAGCTGGCCAGTGATATCAAGCCTCCTTAAACTTTGTTTATATCACCTGCAAACAAATGTGGTTTTAAGAAAGAGCATGTAATTTCCCTAAAAAACGTCAAAAATATAATGCCACGTATATGCCATGACATGTTTAAGTACAGAGGCTTCAGGAAGTTGTCGATTTAGTATCAAGTGGAATATTAAGGGATCAAAGACATATGGCTTGCAGAGTTTAGCTTAAACCATCATGAAATATACCTTCATATAATAACACCAAGATATGCCATTTATGATGTTTACATTCTCCAAAACAAATATGTTATGTAAAACATGTTTCGAGAGGAGCAATCAGGGCAAGCTCAGATGCTCCCTATTCATTTCTCTGTCTAGCTAGTCTCACCATGCCCTCCTTGACTTTTTACACCTAACTTGTTTAGTTCGACTCATTCAAACTAGAGTTAATTTTCCCTTTTAGTCAGGTGAGAAACCAACAACTAAACTCTAGACTGCACCAAAAGCGGACTAAAAAGGTGGTCTCGGGCTGGTTCCAAACAAACTTTTCCAAATGTTTGTATGTGGTGAGAGCATGATCCAACTCTTATCTGAACTAAACACAAATGAAAACAAACACATGCTTTTTGAACAAATACAGCAACCATAGTCGCTTTCGCTTAGCATTACGGGTTGGTGCTTGTCCGTTTACACAGCGTTGTCATTGTAACCCGAGCTCAAACCTGGAGCTGTTAATAATTGTGCATCATAAGCAATTAACACAAATGATAAAGTAACAGATGCCAAGGGTCAAAGTCAAGCAGTGACGTCTGTCCATTTTGATTGTGTTGTTCCAGTTTTAAGGCGTTGTTTACTTCCGTGTGCGTGTTCACTCTAACCAATCGAAAAGCAATGGAGGAAACATGGGATGATGTATGTGACCAAGGAGTGGCCCGCTTGATGTTTTCAGCTGGTGCGGACCAGAGAGAGTGTGGTGAGAATGAGGACTAATCTGCAGAGGACTGCAAGAATGTATCAGTTGTTCCCCTTGGTCCGGACCAAATAAACAAACTAGAGGTGTGAAAGCACCCTTAGTTTCAAACTTCACCACTCCATCCTTCCCATTATCCGTATCCGAACAACCCGCCTTGTAGAATCACACTTGCCACTATGCTTAAGTACTAGGCAGTCCCTGGTGGCCTGTAGGTTAAATTTATAAACCGATTATAAAACGTATTTACTGAATAAATATTATTACAGTGTGGTGCCAATGCGTTTTTCTGTCGTAACTGAGGTGCCATTAATGGACTAAACAACTGAGGGATTTCATTATACAATATCTGAAATGTTTTTTTGGTTTTTAAAACTAAAGGTGTCGCAGACTTCTGATACATCTTCAGATCAAGCCAAATCTAAAAAGGAGCCACACAGAAAATATGATCAGTCCTACCTCGATCTTGGTTTTATTGCCAGCGGAGGTCCAGAGGGTGAGGAAGTCCCGCAGTGTCTTTTATGCTTAGAAAAGCTTGCAAGTGCTAGCATGAAACCCTCAAAACTTAAACGGCACTTGACAACAAAACATTCGGCATATGTCAACAAAGGTCCCTCTTATTTTCTTCTAAAAAAGAAGAGTATCTTCGTCAACAAAAAAAGGAAAAGGAAATGCTGGGTAAAGATGCTGCATTAAAGATAGCTAAAGTTCCACTTTCTGATAATACAGTGCAACGGCGTACTGAGAAAATGTCTTTTAATATACGTGAACAAACAAGTGAAAAAATCTGCAATAGTTCTGCATTTGCTCTACAACTTGACGAAAGCACAGATGTTGCAAAAAGTGCATGTTGAAGAGTTGTTTTGTGAGGAACTGAAAGAACGAACGACAGGAGCTGATATTTTTGACTGCTTGAATGGATACATTACGGCCGAGGGCTTCCAGTGTGAAAAATGTGTGGAACTCTGCACGGATGGAGCAGCGGCGATGACGGGCAAGAAAAGCGCTCTTCTTGACTGCGTGAAGGAGGTTGCCACCTTAGCTACTTTCACCCATTGTTTTTTACATCGAGAAGCCCTTGCTAGTAAGAAACTGCATCCCGAGTTAAAGGACGTTTTGCAGACTGCCGTAAAAATATTAAATGCTATTAAGGCCGGCGCCCTCTCTTCCTGACTTTTTGCATCGCTATGCAGGGAAATGGGATCAGAACATCAGGACCTGCTTCTTCACTCCGAGGTCAGGTGGCTATCGCGGGGCAATTTGTTAACTCGTCTGCTTGAGCTATGAGAAGAGGTCTCACAGTTTTTATCAAATGTTGATTCCGTTTGTCTTTGTAAATAAGTATAACTCAGCTATTCTTACAATATTAGAATTATAACACAACTGTGTTTCTCATAAGCCCTTAAGTATTGCAATCAACTGTATTAATTATTATTAAGTAAAATAAAAACTGCTCAGTAAATGAGGTTTTATTTACCTATTTTTCCATAAAAAAATATTATGGTGGGTCTTGAGATCAACGTACTTGCCTAGGTGGGTCCCGGAATAAAAAAGTATGGGAACCCCTGGCCTAGTGGATAGGGTGATTGACTGGAGATCAAAAGGTTGCCGGTTCAATCCCCAGCTCCACTGGGAGTTGAAGGTTGGATGAGTGTTGCAACTCTCTCCCCCCTGTGACAACCATTACTCTAGTAGCCTTACATGCAGCTATGGCTGCCCACTGCTCCCGGTGTGCATCCATGGTGTGTTTGTTCACTGCTGTGTGTGTGTGCACTTGGATGAGTTAAATGCACAAATTCTTTTTATGGGTCACTCCATACTTGGTCCTAATGTCACTTTCACTTTCATATTTACCACCACACTCTCTGTGATCAGAGCACCAGACACTTAAACCCTAAAAATAAATTGTGGAAAGCTTTCAATATTGCTTGTTCACAGTTTTTTTAAACACTTTTAAATCAAATTAGATTCTAAAAAGTAAATGGAAGTATATTATAACGAAGATGTTGAATTGAGTGACAGCTGCACACTAACACTGACTTGAGAGCTCTTTCGTCAAGAATCCTGCACATTTTGATTATACGCAACACACGCTGCTGATATGGCAACGGAAATTAAAATGCTTTTGAATTCTAAGGAATAATCTCAAAATTTATCTTTGTCTTATCTTGAACCTGGAGAAAAATGTTCTTTTATTAACATTAGTTTGTGATTGGTGTTTTTTTAGTTTTTTTTATCTGTAACAGCACAGTTAAGGTGGTACTATGTCCTTGTGACCAGATACATCTGATGATATCAGAGTGACGTTGTGCTCCGAGGGGCATCACTTGTTCACCCTGGAGGCTCAGAGAGGTGGTCGTGGCATCGAGAATGAAACTCTTACACGCATGTCAGTCGGAGCGGCCAATCAGAGCCTACTCTTTCACGCCAGGGGATGCCGGGAGTGCCTGTGGGCTGCGGAGGTGAGGACAGGCATGCATTCTGAAGTTGCATAATCTTGCGCTAGCATCATGTAAATCTGCCAGGTTTCTAGTAAAACATTAATATTCATGTGGGCTTTGATGCTGTATCTCTTCAGGCTCGGCTCCAGCAGCTGGGGGCTCAGATAAGGAGGAAACTTTTGGACAGGTTTCAGAGGCTTCAGCATCTTCTGTTAACATTTAGAAGACAGGTTTGTTATATCTCACAGGCTTTTCTAATCCCCATTTGACCCGTGATAAGGAGGGTTACGGACAAAAATGGAAACTCGCTTATTCAACAAGAGTTGATTCCCTTCCAGACCATTCCAGTGGTGTGTCAGTCTCCTTTTCTGTGAATCAGAAAATATATTTGCCCTATAGATAAGAACATTCACTGGTCATGCCAGCTGTAAACTCTATAAGCAGAAAAAATCAGAAGTTTAGAATGAACTGTGTCCAAGTACACGGGTTTCAGTACAATAACAAATAAACATAATGAATGCAGTTTGAACCTTTATAGTTAATAAAACTCATTTTGATAGAATTAAAGGAATAATTCTACTCATGTTGTCACAGTGGGTAACATGCTGTCCTTTCAGTAAGAACCCTGTCTTTCACCTTGAAGTGTGCTGGAGATACACTTAAACTTACCTTTTATTCCAGCCTAGTCTTGTGTGGAATCTGCAGTTTTTTCCTCCTGTTCTGGAAACCTTTCAAGCCTTTTCTAAGGTTTTGTGTTTGAGGTCATTGGTTGGATACGGAGGGGGCTCACCACAGCCATCTCCTTCTGGAACTGTTTTTGTGCTTCAGTGTTGTATACCTTCGATCCCAGTATGTGTTCCTATTTTTTCTGGCCTATCTACATGCTATTATTTTTTTGAGTTTGAATACCGGGTTCTGCTATTCGGCCTCTGTAACGCTCCGGCCACAAACCAGGCACTCATCAATGACGTGCGATGGGACATGTTGAACATTTTTGTTTTTGTGTATTTGGACAACAATTGGATTTTTTCGTCTTTTGGATTTTATTAATCATGTCCAGCATGTTAGGATAGTTTTACAAAGACTCCTCAAGAATCGTCTCTTTGTGAAAGAGGAGAAATATGTGTCCTGTATAAAACCATTCATCCCCTCCTCCAGCCAGGCCACCCAAAACCTCTTGAATGTGTGTCATTGGGCTCATGGACATCAGTATTTAGTTGATTGGGAGGGTTACGTTCCTAAATGGTGTTCCTAGGTATGCGATGGAGGGGGGCATGCTACTTTCTATCACTCACATCCCCCAGAGTTACCTTCTACCAATGAGATCATCAGTCACATGGGCATGTTGGGAAACACCATTTTCCTGTCTTGCAGTTAAGCTCAATGCTAGCAATATCACTTCATAAATGCTAGTGAGCACTAGTGAGGGGCTAATATCACATGTAACCAACAGCCGTCTTTCCTGCAACTAAAAGGTTCTGATCCGACCGGTACAATTTAGGCCATGTCCACACGTACCCGGATGTTTTTGACAACCGGTGTTTTTCTCACACAATGACCACGACTATTTCGAGCAAGCTCCCCCTTGAATCGTTACCTGGCCAACTACTCATTCGGGAGGATCAAGGCTAAAGACATCATCAGGTGGGTTTGTCCTCACAATTGGTTCACCATCATAGACCTGAAGGACGATTACTTTCATGGTGCTATGCTTCCCCACCACACGCCCTTCCTAAGGTTCTGTTTTCCTAGCAGGAAAGCCTACTAGTATTGCATCCTTATTGCCCCAATAAAGGCATGGCTCTAATTGCGCTGCTCACCCAGAGGCATCAGGCATCTGCACCCGGATTTCCATGAGATTTGAAATTTCCAATCACTCTCTGTCGACAATACCTGCCTACAGTTTGGACCTGGGGATTCTCATATAGTGATAAAACCCAGGCCCGGATTTGTGCTTAAGGTTCCCGTCATGCCTTTCCGAGACCAGATGGTGAATCTGCAAGTTCTGCCTGTGATGAACTTGTGCTGTCCTGTAAGAGCACCTGTTACCCTAGCTCTATTTCCTCAGACGGGGCTATAAGATTAGCATTTTTTCAGTATTTTTTTCCAGATGACCTTCAGGTCCTTTGGTGCTTTCCACTTTCACCTCTTCTGGTAAGTTATCTGTCCAATAGATGCAGCTTGTGCTTACAACCTGCTTTTTATCAGCAATTTGTGCAAATTCTCTCTGCATAATGAAGCTTTTTCATTGGTCTGTTGAGTTAGACTAGCAACAAGTTGATTGGTTGTTTGTACGTTAGTTCCCCGAGTTTGTCATCTAACATACGTCTCTATTTCGTCCTTCAGGGAAAAGGAAGAAGTCACAATTTTTGGGAGGTGTGCATCAGACTACAGCATAGGCTTCTACCCTAAGTCTATGACCTAGGCCTTGCATAGCCTTGATGCAGAAGTATAAATTGGGGTTTAGGGTTTACCATATGTCTAAATTGTTTTCAGGCTATTGGTCAAGTTGAAAGTTAATCCACAGCTTTGTCACTATTTTTTTTATTTAACAATTTTCTTAATTAATATCAGTTAGTTAAAAATTTAGCATGAATTCTAAAACTGTAAATTAAACCTATCCTGACCTTACTGATCTCCGCTGCTGCTGTGTGTGGTTTTCAGGCTGGAGAAGTAACTGAGTGGCCACTGTCTCTTACCCACCGTGCTCAGATGGTACTGCAGCGGTCACCGATCCTGTGGAAAACTTGGAGCATGGGCTCGCTCCGGTACACACTCCGGCACAGTATCTTTGACACACTCCAGCTGCTGCAGTTCCTGTCTCAGCAGGTCCAGCATGAGCTCAAGAGTAAGTGGCAACCAACAATACCAATACAATAGGCCCAATACAGGGAGTAACGCCAAACACTCCTAAGAATGCTAGAGGGTTAGTCAGTAATGGACTGTTTTCAAACGATACAGGGAGTCCAGAAAGTATTGCTTTTTTCCACAGCCTTAATTAGAATAAGATGCTATCCCTTTCCTCTTCCAATTTCCACACAAAATCCTCTGTAATTAGAACATCAAAAGGTTTTTGAGATATTAGCAATTTTCATAAAACACAAATGTAAAAAGAAGAGATCACACGTGCAAAGTACTCAGACTTGAAGTACGGTAAGTATATTGTATATTGTTGATCATGAATAGCCTCTACACGCCTGCTCCCATTGCCCACAGTTGCCTTCCACCAATGACACGTGTACATGCTGAGAACACCCTTTCCTGTATTTCAGTTAGAGTCACCTTTAGTCTGAATAGTTTTAATAGCTCTCTGCTCGCATCATTTAATCAGCATGTGCACATTCTGCGCCAGTGCCGTTCTGGCTGCATGTCATGTGGTCTCGCTGGATGCTGTCTGTTATTGTTTCTGGCAGAGCCGCTGGCCACTCTGGCTGGAGCGTACCATGATGTGACGGGGCAGCATCTGGACAGTGTCTGGCAAGAAGTTCTGCAGATATGGACTAGAGAGCTTACGGAGCTTCTGCCCAGGATTCTTCATGACCCGCAGATGAGGGCGCCGTCGCTTACTGCATTGCAAGTCAGCACATTTGCAGTTGACATGGTAAGAATAATTTGTAATCTTTAGTGCAACCATTAGATGGATGGCTCACCCAAAATGCACCTTTACTCTGGTTATTCACCCTTGTGTGACTCCAAAAAGCCTGTCAGTTTCTGGAACATGCAGCCTTCTACAGTCCCTAATGATAGTTTTAAGCCCAACAGCGTTTGTAAAAAATGTATCAAAAAGTATTCTAATATTGACAGCTTGGTAAAGCACGTTGAGTTGACTTACATAAGTGTTGTCGCCTCGTCATACAAGCTTTACCTGTGACTAATAATGGATTAATTAGGTATCAGGTGTGTATAAAAAGCCCATCGCACTAGACCTTAACATTAATTGCAACTAGATCTCTGCAAACATGCCTATGATTCACCCTGAGACTAAAGTGTTGATTAACATGAGGTTAAAAACTAGATCCACTGCTGATGTGGCAGACACCTTCATTTTATTTCAGTGTCAAATACAGAGGCAAAAAAAAAGATTTGAAGAGACTGGAGATGTGACCAGCCCAGGTCAGACTGGCTCCAAAGATAACTGCTTAAGAGGATTGTTTGTTTACTCGAAGTGGCAGAAGGTGGATTTTTACACAACACTGTTGGCATTGAATTACACAACAGTTGGCAGAAATATTGCAGGAGACCTGCTGGAGCCTACATGTATCTGAGATTCACCCAGAAAACTATAGTTTTTATAGTTTGCTGGCGTACAAATGATGGTTTGGGGTTACCCAGTATTGGGGTGTGCGAGAAATCTGCAGGGTGGAAGGCAATAGTCAAAAATACCAAGAAATCTTAGCTACCTCTTATATTTCCAACCATAAAGGAGCCCAAATTCTGCAGCAGTTCTTCAAAGCTCAAGTTCAAGATGCTCCAGGATTAGCCAGACCAGTCACTAGACATGAGCATCATTGAGCATGTCTGGGGTAGGATGGAAGAGGAAGGATAGACAACAAAAGCAAAGAATATTGATGAACTCTTGGAGGCATGCAAGACTGCTTTCTTTGCAATTCCTCATGATTTCACCAATAAATTGTATGAATGCTTGCCATACAGCATGGAAGTCATAGAAGATATTAAACTTGGATCTCACAGCACCACTACTTAATAAAATCAGATTTAAAAGTTCAATATCTGTATAGGTGACAATACTTCTGTCCTGGCAAATTTGACCTTTCTGTTTTGATTAAATGGTAAAACTTTTTTTTTTAAGTGCATTTAACATCATTTTGCAGGGTATATGAAATAGCAACACAACCTTTGTCAGGTACTTTACATCTCAGCTTCGTTGTATTCTAATCTCACAATATTCTTGACTCATGTATTAAATCATCTAGAAAATACATTAAAAACACGAAGCCACTCATCCACTTTCTCTTGGTTTCCTTGTTCAGCTTCTTTATCCGTGGCAATGTTTCTTTAAATCAGTGTGGTGCTCATTACGTCGATCGCGGCGTGAAATTGAAACAATATCAGCCGATCATCCATCCCGTCACAGTTCAGTAAAGGCAGCTGCAGATTCACGGATTCGGTTTTCTGATGGCTGCACTACGCACACATGACTTCCTGAAAAGGATGGTACCATCGCGGTTTCAGAGCTCTGCCTCGTGTCTGGCTACACCAGCCCCTCTCACACACTCTCTGTTATATACGACTTATTTTGTAATTATAAACGAGAATTTGATAGCTGGCAGCGTAAATGATCTTTCTCACGATGTGATGACAGCAGTCAGTCCACTCAATTCAGTGCACCTGTCAATCACATGGCCCCACCTACTTTTGTTAAATTCCTGTTTAGAATTACAAAATAAATTGTATATAACAGACTGCGTGTGAAAGGGGCGTGTGTGAGCCAGACTCGAGGCAGAGCTCTGAAAGCATGATGGTTCCATCCTTAACAGGAAGTCGCGTGTGCGCATCTGCACCAGTCACTGGAAGCCTCCTCTCCAGCTCGAAAATGGCTTCATATGAGCCAATGGCAGTAGGCGGTGTCATGTCGTCCATCCTTTTTAACAGTCTATGGTTTAAAATATAGAGTTATATGCCCTTCAATGTCTGATCGGCCCCAAATTTACCAACTTCCCATGTCTGAGCACATATACAGTGTCATATAGCACACATATAGCGCTACCAGGTGGCCACAGGAAATACATTTAACATCGATAAGATATTTCTTTTTTCACTAATTTTGTAATTTTTTTTATTTTACTAATTACAAAAAAGACAGTACGCTTTACGAGGTCGTTTCTATTATTTCATTTCACAAATCTAGTAGATGCACTTTTGACTTATAGGAGACAAAGTTTTCCAGAGCACTGATCTCTGGCTGTTTGGAGCTGCTCCACAGGAAAAGAGTTCGTCCAATAGCCTCCCATTGTGCACAGGCTGCCGCCTAACCTACCGGACTTGTATCTTTCAGTGTCAAGATGAATGGATCCTGTAGTGATCTCAAAAAGAGCTAAACCCAACACCGCACCGACACGTTCTTGTGTTTCAGTGTCACTGTAACTATTCTTACAAGAAGAGTTGTGTAACCGTCTGATGTTATAGTTTACTGAAAGTTCAAACGGGATAATGGCACTCTGATCAGATCTGCTGTGGCTTGGTAATTGAGACTTTGTGATAATGTTTTCTGGCACTTTGAATAAAACATGTGCTGAGCCTCAAAATGAGTCAGAGCGCTATCTTGACATGACTCGGAGCAGCTCTCACCTCATAAATTTTCATAATTCTCATAAGTTTTGTGTTTGATTGTGGAGCTTTTCCAAATGCATCTGCGATGAGATCAGCAGTAAATAGAAGTGTTTTCATTGGTCATTTTGATCAGCGTTCCTTTAGTAAAACTTGACAGTAGTTGTTTAAGCAACAAAAAGAGTTTGCTGATGGATGTCTCTCTTAAAGGGATAGTTGTTAAATGCACTGAATAGAAAAGGTCACCGGGAAAATGTACCATTTGTACCACCGTGGAAAAAACTAGCCTGGCTTACTTTGCTCAAGGCTTGCACCAAGTGCTGAAAGAGAGCAAAGGGAGCCAGATTTTACGGTGAGCACAGAACCGGAACATAGTTGGGATGGCACAGAAACAAAATTAATTGACGATTAGTAGTCTTGTAGTCAAGAACGCCTTGACCGAGATCAAGTTAAGACCGAAAACAGAAAAAATGTAGACAATTATTGCAAACACTGGTGTAATTCCAATAATTAGAGCACTCGTTTTCTGTTATTTTGTCTATTAAGCAACTAATTTGTAACATGTATATCAACAGTTTTGACCCATGTTTATAAATTCTATAGAACTTGGTATGTGGCAGGAAGACGTCCATATTTGAAAAGCTGGTATTTAAATGATTTGAGAGCGAGATTAACAGAAATCAATTATAGATGTCTAAACCTAACAGGGAACGAGGGAGAGAGGGATACACAACTGATTTGTTAAGGTATATTGCAGCCATTTGTTAAAATAATTTATGTGCATTTTTGCACACAGCAGCCCATGCTGACTGAGAAACAGAATTGTTCACATTTTTACAGATTTATTAAAACGGAAAAGCCTTTCAGACGTTTTGCTGTTACACCCAAAAATTTAACTTCCATTTCTTTTTCTACTAGCTATGTTTGATTCTACTGATTGAACTTGATTAAGAAAGCCACATAACTGTCTATATAATACCTTTGCCCAGCTCCATGATTTAGCAAATCCTGAATCCGTCATCATTTCCAAACCCTCCCTTCTCTCTACCAGCTTCTCTGTCTGCCTTCATACTGTCCTATCCATTCTAGTTAAAGGAAAATGTCAAAAACGTCTTCATACAACAGCTGACAGCTCACAATGCATGTCTGAGCAAAGGAGAATCATGAAGTCACTGAAACTGCCTGAAGAGCTCAGAGGCAGAGTTGTGGTCATGGTTACAAAACCATTTCTGCAGCACTTATGGTTCCTAGGAGCACAATGGCCCTTATAGTCAAATAGAAGATGTTTGGGATGAATAGAGCTCAGAAACAGGACACATGGAAGTGAAGGAGAAATAAGATTCTCTGGTCTGATGAGACCAACATAAAACTTTCTGGATACCTTCCAACTAGACAATATCCCTAAGCACACACCTAAAATAATGAAGGAGTGGCTCCATGAGTGTTGTTGAACGGTGAAGCTAGTGTTTAAACTAAATAAGCATCTCTGGAGATTCAGAAAAATGGCTAACCACCAACATTAACCACCACCCAGACAGAACTGGAGAGGAATGACAGAGGATTCCCAAATCCAGGTGTGAAAACTTTCTGAAAAATGTGCTTTTTCTTTTCTATGAAATCTGCAGAAATGTGAACAGTTCTGCTGTGTGTGTGAATTAATGAGGTAGAATTCGCAATCCATCACTCTCTGAACACAGCGACAGATATCAGAAGTCAGACTGGCGAGATTTGGTCTTTAGAACTCCAGAAATCTCTGTGTGAACCTTCAGCTGTAAACCGTTCCTGTTGTGTTCACATATTAAGAGCTTTAATGACATGTTTTCTAGGGGATTCAGCAGAGCTTCCAGTGGATTGAGGCCCGCTTGGCGGCCATGCTTGTGGGTGTCAGAAGACAGCTTGCACTAATTTACAAGTTCTCTGAAAGGTATGCAGCCGGTCTGCCAGATCTCGGCATGTTAGCTCACCGAACGGGTGTCTTTCACTCGCTGATGCTGTGCTTGGCAGCCGTGTTCTCTGGGATGTTTTGTTTGAATTAATGCTAGCAATATGTATGTGAACAGCGGAACAGCTGTCTCCATAGTATAAAACAGTTTTTAATTGTCGCTACTAAAGAAATTCTATTCAAACCAGATAAAGACATGAAGGATGTGCAAAGGGGGCTTCACAAAAGTAAAATGATCATGAACCAAGAAGCGTAAATGTGCTTGATCTGTTGAAATCTGGTGGAACAATAAAATCGTGGACATTTCTGGAATCAAAAAGGGTGGACTACAGTTCTAAGCTAGCAGTTTGATAATGCTCCATTTGCAGGAAAACTTAATCTTTATCTATTTCAGTAATCTTTATCTACATAAAAGCGCCCCTTTTAGGACACACTTTATTCGGGAGCATAACCTCTTTCTGAGGCAAGGGTTGTTGACCATTGTTTCCTCCTTTGTCGTCTTTGTTTGTTCCAGTTCTGGAGCAATATTCTGTGGACACAGCTGTGCTTTTGGTTAAAAACCAAGCGCAGCAACAGAAAGATCCTTCTTGACCACAGATTTCCTGTTGGTCTTTCAAGGATCACTGAATGAATTCTAGAGTTAACAGCTTCTTATCCAGCCATGATGAGAAGCTACCCGAACTGGGGGGATTCCACAACAACCACTAAACACTGTTTGATTGCATTAAATTTTGGGTCAAAAACAAATTATTTGGTGAATTTCACAAACATTCTTACGCAAGTCAAACTGCCTTATATTTTCTTCTCTTTAATAACATTTTATCCTTTACTCTGTAAAATTACAACCCCATGATAGGTTTCTTGTAGAACTGTTGTATAACCGTTAGAAATCCGGGGCCTTTTTGAACATTTTTTACAATTTGCGCTAATAACTCAAGCCATATTACAGGTCTTGTACTTTCAAGGGATATCACCCTTAGATGGCACAGATTGCATGAAAGAAATTAAGTGTCATCTCTTGTATTGAGGGGGCGCAGTGTGTAGCACTGTGGCCTTTCAGTTAGAAGGTTGTCGGTTCAATCCAGTGCGGTGACCGTAAAAAGGGAATAAGCAGGTTGGAAAATTAATGAATGTATGAACTCTTGTAATGTTATTTAGAACCTAAAATGTCAAAACGAATAACCTTTTGAAATCAAAATTTAACAATAGGTTGGTCCTACTTAATTCTAAACAGCTGCTGTGGTTGGCACATGCACCATGCAGGGACTTCTAAAGTCTGTACATGACTATAAACATAACTACTGTCATCTTATTCACAATTAAATTATCCACAAGTAAAAGCATCTGATAAAAAGTGAGCGAAAGTTTAAAAAGTGGACACCTTTTCTTTCTGATCCACTTTGAGTGATTGTGTACATCAAAAATGCCTTTGGAAACCAAAGTCCCATCCTTTTCTACCATCCAAATGAGCCACAATCACATTTCCTAAATATCTGCAGTGCAATAATTTCATGGATCATCTACATCTGTGGATAAGCAATGCCGTGAATAAATTCTACAGATAAAATGGCTGTTTGCAGGTCTGTGGTGCATAAATCTGTTCGCTCGGGGACCACTGTCTTGCTGAGTTTAGCTCCAGCTGTAATGAAACACACCTGAAACTTCAAACTTACATTAATGGCTACACTGGGACTTTTTAAATGCGGTTGAGCTTTGCATGCAATTGTCGCATGCTGGGCTTCCAGGAACAGTAATGAATTCTCATATTTACAGTTTAATGTTGCTGAAATTATTGCCACATTATTTGAGGACAGCTGTTTTTCTTCTGTTCTTATCTTTATTATTTCTTCGGCACCCTTACTGCACACTGTATGTCCTTGAGGTCTCCAGTGTTACAGTTTTGCCAATAGAAAAAAGGTTGCATTACAGTAAAATGATCTCTATTGAAGATTGATAGAGCTCCTCATAATTTGTGGGAGCTCACTGTGGTTGAAAAAGTAGATACCTGAAGATGTACTATTTTACTATTTTTAAACTGGGGATTCAGCCATGAAGAGAACACCTCTCCAACGTCCCAGACGCCATCCCATTTGCCCACACAAATCATGTACAATGACGAACTGGAATGAGGTCGAGACCCCGATGAGGACGACGAGCATGCAGATGAGCTGACGGTTTCTGACAGTTTGTGCAGAAATTCTTTGGTTATGCAAACGGATTGTTTCAGCAGCTGTCCGAGTGGCTGGTCTTAGATGATCTTGGAGGTGGACATGCTGGATGTGGAGGTCTTGGGCCGGTGTGGTTACAAGTGGTCTGCGATTGTGAGGCCAGTTAAACGTGCTCCCAAATTCTCTGAAACGCCTTTGGAGACGGCAGCAACAGCTCTGGTGGACATTCCTGCGGTCAGCATGCCAATTTCATGCTCCCTCAAAACTTGCGACATCTGTGGCATTTCAGAGTGGCCTTTTCATGTGGCCAGTCTAAGGCACACCTGTGGCACAACTGTGAGGTGGGATGAATTATCTTGGCAAAGAAGTGCTCACTTTCACAGATTCCGACAGGTTTGTGAACAATATTTCAGAGTTATGGTTATTTTGTGTATGTGGAAAATGTTTCAGATCTTTTTGAGTTCAAACACACTACGTGGCCATACTTTCAAAAATGCTAGAGGGTAGGACCCATAATTTGCTGTTTGTGAACCTGTCAACAATCTGTGACTTATTGTCTGCTGAAAGTGTAAAGTGGAGCATTAAGATAAAGCGTAACATCAGGGTGTTTGTGCAGTGAGTGTGAGCTGGTCATCAGGCTTCCTCTTCCTGTGGGACCCTGGCTGAAGGTGAAGGAAACCGGGGTAACAGAAGTTTTCCTGGAGGAGTTAGTCTTGAAGCCTATGTTGGCTTTGAACTCCGTGAGTCCCACCGCGGAGCTCTACCGGCTCAAGAAGAAGATCATAGAGAGCCCAGCCAACTGTGAGTGCCTTGCTCTCATCCCAAACACATGCTTTCCAGCTCTGATTTAATTAATGGAGAGCACTGGGAGTTTCCAGGCTGAGATGGATTTTATATGCAGAAATAACAACCATTTAAAAGAACAGTTCTCTAAATAATGAATCTTTTGACATATGAAGCCTAGCCAAACCTAATAAAATTGAGCGTGAACTGCACTGAGACGATTATTTTAACAGCCTTTCTGTCACTGTGGATTAATGTTTATTTTTTCAGATCAGGCTTTGCTGGTGACAGATGTTTATGTGGTGACGTTTGATGGACATCTGTTCAAACTCCCAGCTTCATGTGACTTCACGCTAGCTGCTGATGTCAAAGAGAATTCTTTTAGTATTGTGCTCAAATCATACAGTTTCAAACGCCGCTCGCTTGTGGTACAATTACAAACCACAAAGATTGTAATACACCCAAACGGAGAGGTGGGTTTCTCGCTCACTTGCCCTAAAAACTCCATTTTAACCATATTGTAATCAGATTTCGCATCTTGATTTTAGGTGGAGGACGATTGCCACCTTCTTACCTTACCATATACTTCTCCTGAAGTGACTGTCAGAAAGGATGGGGAGATGCTTGTGGTGTCCAATCTGAGAGGACTTTTGGTGTCATGTGCCACTAATCTGGAGGTTTGCAGCTTGACTCTCGACGTGTGGCTTCATGGTAAGATCAACAGATGGATTTATAAATATTCAGTGATTGTTGAATATAAATTAAAGACAAAGAAAATAGAATCAATATTTAAATAAAATAATTGAGATTGCATGCATACTTAATGAAATCATTTGTGTTCATCAAATCAAAACCATCTGTTAAAAGAGAAAATGGTTCTGTTGAAGTAAATGTAACAGGGTTTCATCAGTTTTAGATCTGGTTTATGTGATGAACTGAACATTAGAGCCAAACCAAACCCCTTTCAACCATTTCTATCTTTTGTGGAACCTTAAAACAATAAATATCATCTGTAAGTATGGTCATCAATTAATGAAAAATTGAGTTAAAGATAGCAGCTGTTTTTTCAGTAAGCGAGCAAGTTTTTAATTTATTTATTGGGTCCAAAAAAGGGGGTTTCTTTGAAAAGAAAACCACTGTTTATATTGCCGTCAATGCTTTTGTATCTCTGCAACTTTGCGTTGCCCTCTGGATGTGACTCTCATTGGCTGCAGTTAATCACAGACATTATTTCAGTCAGAACACACTGCACGTTTATGTCACGCCGACAGATATTTGAGACGCAACTCTGTAGCCTGTGACTCTCGCAGAGCGAGTCATTGGTATTTGAATCTGTTTGATTGTCACACGCGTACACGGACCCTGATTTGTATACGATTCTGGGTATAAACTCAAAATCTGGGCTAAAATCGTGTGCCTGAAACTGGTTTTTACAAGAAGGGGTTGGCTTTATATTGACAAATAAGCGATCGCTCATCCTGTTCTCTTATTCCATAAATGCGCCACACACAATGTGAATTGCTTCTGCACCACCATGTGGCAGGGAGTGAATTACAGTTTACCGAAGCACCATCTAGTGTTTAGGAGAGGGTCTGTGCAGAGAGAAAGACGCAGAGAGCTGATGACTCAATCACAAATGTGACGTATAGGTTTATAAAGGCCTTGAGGAATTAATGCTAACTAATGCTAACACAAAGGTAACCTCCGCTAGCTTCATGCGCTAAATAGGGTTCCTTTGTTGTAGCAACACACAAATATATTCTTGCAAGCAGAGCTTCTCGTATTTTGTAGAATTTTTCAATGTGTGTCCTGTTTCGTATCATTGAGAGAAAAGAATATTGGCAACAACAAAAAAAGAAAGTAAAGTACACACACAGTCTTTAATTCACCCGGTATAATACAATAAAAACTGAGAAGATAATAATCTAGCTAGTGCGTAATGTGTAATACTGACCAAAATAACCCCTCAGTTTATATTCCAGTCTATCGCTCCAGCACTGGCCGAGTGAAACCTGATTATAAAACTCAGATGTTTATTTCCTTCAGTTTATTTAGAGCTTTTTCCAGAACCGTTACAATTTTCAGAGTATTCCTTCACACACAGGTGTTTATAAACTGTAAGTAGACGGAAAGTAGCTGGTGGTGGGCAGGAGTCCGTAGCACTAAAATGGCAAACACACCCCACATCCATAGAATCAGAAAAGTTTTATTGCCAGATACAGCAAAGGGATCAGCAAGAGCACTTTACAGTACTAGGAATGTGTCTTGGTGTCAGGTGCAAACACAGATACAAAGTGTGTACGCAATGAAAGAGAATAAGTTCAATAGATACTGTAACATAAAGTAGCTTTGCATGTGGAGTCGTGCAGTTTGGAGTGTAATATTGCATATATACAGCAAATGTACAGATATGAACTATGTACACAATCTAGTAAGAAACACTGTAGACAGACGTGTTGTGTAATTTAGAATGTTACAGTGAACGTGACTGTACATGCATATATATATGTGTGTGTGTGTGTGAGTTGCATGAATGAATAGTAGTGCAGTTCACAGTAGGGATATTTTTGAAGGTGGGCGAGTTCCTGTTGTGGTAATTGGGCTTCCGGTAATTGGTAATTCCAGCTAGAAGCTGGGGTAAGGTATGATGTCTGTTACAACCACGCAGTGGGATTGAGACATATCCGGAGATCCAGTAATTCGTGACGATTATAAACCCGCAGAGAATCATTTTCTACACTAAACAAAAACAAAATTAACATAAACAGAACAGAGACGGTCCTTGTCCTGATGGACCTGAGTCTCTTGCCAGAGGGGAGGTTCTGAAAGAGATCATTTCCCGGATGAGAGGGGTCAGCTGCGATCTTGACTGCACGTCCTGGAGACGTACAGCTCCTGAAGAGACTGCAGCCAATCACCTTCTGAGCAGAGTGGATGACACGCTGCAGCTTGGCTCTGTTCCTTGCTGTGGCTGCAGCAAACCAGACCGTAATGGAGGATGTGAGGATTGACTCAATTAAGGCAGTGTAGAAGTTAACCAACATCTTCACAGCGAGGAGAAACTTCCCCAGCTGCTGCGGGAAATACATCCTCTGCTAAGCCTTCTTGGTGAGGGAGCTGATGTTCTCCTCCCATTTCTCTTTTGGGTGATGCTGATGCCCAGGAAGCGGAAGGAACAGCTGTCACCGAGGAATCACAGAGGAAGACGGGGGGTAGGGGGGCCGGATCCTTCCTGAAATCCACTATTATTTCCACTGTCTTAAGAGAGTTGAGCTCCAGGTTGTTCATGCTGCATCGGTTGATCCATACAGGGCAAAGCTTGTGAAGGGGCAGATTGGACCCAGCGGGAATTGAAATGCCAACCTTCAGATTATGGGACGACCAACTTGGCCACCCAAACTTTTAGTAAAGATTTATTTCCGCCCTTACTTCTGGACTGTTATGTTTTACAAAATCTGCTTGCTTAATGTTCCAGGAGATAGCTCCCATTGTATTTTTAGAAAAATGCATTCTGTAACGTTCGGAGGAATTACAGAATCCTCAGCATCAGGTTTAACATTCGTGGATGGGTGAAGAATCACGCAACACAGATTTTTAGTGTAGCCCTAGAGGGTGGATATTTATTTACAATTACTGCCCTTGACAAAGTGGATTAAGGTGACACAGACAGACAGACAGACAGACAGACAGAGAGAGAGAGAGAGAGAGAGACTGTTGCTCTCTCTTAGCTTGCTTGAGTGCTGGTCTCTTGATTGTGCTCAGCTGAAACTGGGTGCTCTCTGTTGATTGAGAGCAGGTGATCCTCGTTTGTTTCCGTGGCGATGCTGCTGAGTTAATGGGACACTCGTCACAAATTCTTGAAACCAGGGCTAAATCGATAGAGAAGTTGAAATGTGCAAAAATAGCAATAACGCAACATTACGATGATTGCCCGAGAGTATAAACAAAGTGCGAGTTCCCAGATCCCTCCCATCAGAGTCAAGCTCTGAGCTGGTGATAGAAAAATGTGAATGGTTGAACCGTGGAACTCTGAGGTAAAAGGCACTTTATCAGATGCATCCTCCTCAACAATGAAGTGCAGCGTGGGCTTGGGTGTGATGAGCGCGGGGGCTGGTGTAAAGCGATGTTTTAGAGAGTCAAAAGCTAGTTGGGTGGCATCTGACAAAGCAAAAACATCAGGGCTGTCAAAGATGAGGCCAAATGGTTGAAACTGAAACTGCTTTTCTGTCTTCTATAAAACCAAGCAGTCGCCCTGCACAACTGATATAAATGATCAAATAATCGCTTCATTATCTTCTGATGTCGACTTAACAAACACATTTCTGCTGTCTTGTCACTACATCACTTACCAAACCAATTGACCGATCTGCCTAGCCCTGTACTAATAAAGTGCCGTACATTTTTGGTCCTGACAGGCCCTCAGAAGTTATGCCACAGTATATACGGTGGTATGCAAAAGTTTATGTTAATTATAATATATAATTATATCATATAGGATACAAACACAGTAATACTTAAGAAGTGAAATATGATTTATGGAAAGCGTACGAGAATTAATTAAACATTTTGTTGTTTGTGTATAAATCAACTGTATCTGTTCATTCTGTACCTCAAAATCTACTAATTTACTAATATAAGTATGATATATATATTTTGACCATTTGACCATGTTTTTTTCCCAGGTGCATCCACTGGTCTATTAGGAACCAATGACAACGAGGCTGCTAATGAGCTTCTTCTGCCAGATGGCACTCATCCCAGCAGCATGCTTCAGTTTACTCGCAGCTGGCAGGTAAAGAGCGAAAAAGTGAGAGAAATCTGGGTGTTATGTGTTCCGTGTTGCCTGAACCTCTGTATTTCCATGCTCAACATAAGTCAGCACACCTCCTTGAAAAAAATCTAATTTTAATTATGAACAAAAGAAAAAACAAGTTTTAACAAACACTTATTTAACTCCAGAACATGAAATTAAGGCTCCCTTTCAGTCGGTCTAATCCCGACTAACGTCTCCGTTCCCTATTCAGGGAACGTGGGGTTACGCAAGTAACCTGGACGTTAATAATCAAACTTTTTTCAAGTTGGTTGAAGCAAAAATGAATCCACCCAGCAAAAAAAAAACACTACATCTAGTATTAGGAATGAACAAAGTGAGTTTTAGGAGCAGCACTAAGTCTTCTAGGCGTGGAATGAACGAGATGGCGAGATATTGCAGCATCTATCTTTGTCCTTCAAGAAGAACCTCTTTTAGAGCTGAATGCTGATGAAGAGTGATTCTCAACTTCAGAATTCCCCGCAGATTTTCGAATGAGTTCCGATTAGGAGACATTCCATTACCTTCACCCTGTTCTTCTGCAGAAATACAGCAGTAGCTTCAGACGTGTGTTTGGGATTATTGTCGTGTTGGAAAAATGCACGGAGTGATGGCATCATCTTCTCCTTCAGTAAAGAGCAGAACATTGTTGTGTTCATAATGCCATCAATGAAATGCAGCTCCCCAACTCCTGCAGTACATCTGCAGCCCCACATGATGACACTCCCACCCCCATGTTTCACTTTAAGCACCAGGAATTTTTCATCGAAATCCTCTTTCCGTTGGCATACAAGCATTATTTCCAAAAACAGTCACCTTTGTCTCACCACTCCAGAGTATAAAATATGCATATCAAATATCAACCAAAATCATTTGGTGGTATGTTCTTCAGGATTATTGATCATGTTGATTGTGTGCATGATTAAGTTTTACAACACCTGGAAGATTCATCAGGTGTTTTCATGTGGCGTCACTTTGAAAATCTCTGTAAAAAGGGGGGTGGTCAGCTGCGATTTGATCCTGGGAGCTGCTTTAGGTGTTTCTGCTTTATAAAGCAGCATAGACATTCAGGACTTGCTTAGATACTTATTAGCTTTTGTGATTATGGTCTCTGGTAATCATTGTTATCAGTGGGAGCACAACCAAACAGCTTCAGATATTGTGCGTCCAAAAAAAGCCATATCAATGTCATATAATTTCAGCCTATTACCGTTAATGAAATTATTCTGGCCAGCAACTTATCAAGCTCTGTTGTACTTATAGAATGTTTATTGATTTGCTGCCCACAGCCTCGCAAAAATGAAATCAGTACTTTTGTACAAAAAAGCACCTTTGTGAGAGATGTCTGGGTGATCCCAGGGAAAGCAAGAACTGACAAAAAAAGTGTTCAATCTTTCAAATTTTAGTCGCTTGGATAAAAGCATCTGCCAAATGCATAAATGTGAGTTTAAATGGTAGCAATGGACAGAATACACCAGAGGAAAAGACCAACATCTGGCACCATATGTACTGGTTTTATCTACATTTCTACAAGAATTAGATAAACAGAACAATCACACATGTTTATGCCGTTTTAACACATTCACAAAACCACACAGTGATTGATTGGGTGGTTTGTCATGCTTATAACAGACCAGGTGATGCACGGTCTTTGGGAGCACTCTGACGTAATTTTGCTTTTAAAACAGGAAGTGCAAAAAATGACCAAAAACTTTACCCTTTTATTGCTACAAATAATGTAAATCCTGTTCAGGTTACAGTGTTCACAAAGACCAAAGCACTGTGTTTTTGCAACTTCAGATGGCTCCTTCTTCCTCTGCACTCCAAAGATCAGCCATGACACTGAGAGGAATGCACACCTGTTTAGCAGATGTACACTGTGGAGTGGAAATCGAGTGGAGAGTAGAAATTGTTGGTGTGTAACCACACAGCACTATTATTGTAATTTCACAAGTTAATCATCTGGACTTGTCTAGTATTGTGAGCATAAGTACAAACGTACTTGGAAAGCAGTCCAGGGATCTACAGAAGTCTTTTTCCTTTTTGTCTTATGACTTTTCATGGGAGAAATAATGCGTGTGTGATGATTGCAGACGCGGAGGAACCTGCATTTTGGTCTTGCATTAAAAGCCAGGAAAAGTTCAATTTACTCAGAGAATAGAGATGGAAAAGTAGTCTAGTGGGACAACTCTAGTGAAGAACTCTTGTTTGTGGAATCTGTGGGTTGGCTATCCTTTCATTCTCTGCATCTTAAGGAAAAACAGAGCAGATGGGTTCTGTGAAACGGGTGGAGGTGTGTGTACATTTGGAGAGAGGTATAACTCTAGATCGAGAAGGATGGAGGTTTAAGGGAACCTGCTAAAATTAGTTTCTTGATATTTTGGAGAACCTGGGGAGTCTGTTGGGATGGCAGCAGAGTTGCAGAGGGCAGAGAAGTTATTTTTTAGAAGCTGCACCAAGATTGGTTGTGCAGGCAGGAGGGATGAATCGAATCCCAAGTTGACCAATCAGGAATTGGCTGGGAAGGGCTATGCAGGTTTTGGCCAGGCCTTGAAGCTAACCCAGTCCATGAAGATCTGGCATTGGTCCTGGAAAATGCTATGGGATACGATGCTGGGCTCCTGAGGCTGGTTGAACTCAATTGAGATGGGAAGAGGGAATGTTAGCGGTTTATTGGTTGATTAGGTTTATATATGGTAGTGGCGATGACTGGTGACATCTACAGCAATACCTGGTAACTAGGTATTCATTTACATTAGTGCATTTGGGAAATGCTTTTATCCAAAGCGACTTACATTTGAATGAATGAACACATTTTTTGTCAGTTTGTGCTTTCCCTTGGATTTAACCCCCTGACCTTTGGGTTGTTAGATTAATGCTCTACCAAATGAGCCGCAGGAAAGCTATGGACCTTTCTTCATTCCCTTAAACTAGTTATCTGTGCAAATCTCACTTTGTTTTGTAAGGAAAAATGAGCAGTCTGTACTCTGGGGTCTGCTTCCAATTATATTTACAAAAATCATTTAAAATACAGAGAAATATTTGTTAATGACAACTTTGTTTCTCAAAACTTTTATTAAAATGTCAAAATTAGGTTATGTAAGGTGGTCACTCTGGAGTTTAAGAGCAGGGCAACGGAGAAGCAACAGATATTCAGAGGGCTCAGCCCAGGGTCCAGGGAGGACTTGGATGTACCAGACTCTGGAGGACCAACGGTTCCTCATGGCTGACTTGGCCTTAGCAGTGAACCAGAGAGCCATGGTGCAGCCGGTTTGACAGAGGACCATGCTGACAGGAGAGGTAGAAGTCGAACCGAGCATTGAGACTGCTGTCCAGTAGCAATGGAGGAGTGATAATCCTGGAGAGGAACTGCTAGGCTGAGGGATTCTAGTGGATCCAGGGGATCGATTGCTGCTGGCAAAGGAGAGTTAACAGGAGGCTAAGTGATTCCACGGGACTGAGGTTGTCAACACTCTTAAGCCATGTACAGACCAAAAGAGATGAGCAGTGACAGAGAAACCCGATCTCATTAGTTTTAAGTGGAGATCTGTGACTTTCCGTAGCATTAGCGACAGCTTGTGGGCTTGGCCAGCGATGAGTGACGAAAGTCATTATGCTTTATAACTTTATGCTAATGAGAAGTGAACATCAGAAGTGACATCTAATATAGGGGAGGATTTTCTTGAAGACTGCGTCGGCAATCGGCTGGACCAGGAGCTCCATACTCTCCTATCATCCCAAACAAGGGCAAATACTATTTCTGACTGAACAGGGTCTACAGCTCTGACTTTTGTCAAGGTGACAGAGTGAGACTGAGTTGACCGAGTTGGTTTTGAGCATCCCTCCTGTTGTGGGGCGGAGTCCATCCCGTTATGATGTCAATATAATAACAGATCTGCCGTGAACATGCTCTGACCACTTCTCTATCCCAGTTGTGGGACCCTCTTCATGACTGTATCCGGTCCTTTCAAAAAACCAGGAAGTTTTATGTGCCATTGGGGACTACCAGCAGGAACTTTTTGTCCTGCAGCTTCTAAGTGGAACTACTTCTCTCTCCCACATCCAAAAGTCTTCTTGGTTGTCTTCCAAACGTACTTGAATGCTGTAAATCTCAAGTCCAATAACAGGAACAGCTCTTCTGAATCTTTTTAAAAGCCCTTTCCTCAGGAGGCCTTCCTTCTGTCTATTTCTTGATACCTCCTAGCATAATCTATGATCTACAGGGCACCTCAATGGTATCAAAGGACTTGAAGGGAGGTGCCTGCCAGTAGTCCACTGTCACACATCTGCTGCTTTTTCATTGGTGGAAGTGAATGTTCACTTGGTGCTGTGTATGCATGGTATGAGTCACTGGGTATGTCTTGTACATAAATCAAAATTAATAGTAAGGCTGGATGATTGGCTCACGTCTTCTTAATTGACCAGTACATCGTGAATGGCACATTGGGCATCCCTGGTTTAAATGATCACATTTTCACTTTAAACCAACCATCCATCCATCTTCTCCCGCTCATCTGGGGCCAGTTCGCAGGGGCAGCAGTCTAAGCAGGGACGCCCAGACTTCCCTCTCCACAGACACTTCTTCTAGCTCCTCGGGAGGGACCCTGAGGCGTTCCCAGGCCAGCAGGGAGACATAGTCCTTCAAGCGTGTCCTGGGTCTTCCCCGGGGCCTCCTCCCAGTGGGACATGCCAGGAATACCTCCCCCGATAGGCGTCCAGGAGGCATCCGCAACAGATGCCCGAGCCACCTCAGCTGACTCCTCTCAATATGGAGGAGCAGCGGCTATACTCTAAGGGAGTGCCAAGCCACCCTGCGGAGGAAACTTGTCCTTTCGGTCTGAGGCAGGAGCTCTCCACCGACCTGGAGAGGGCAGGGCAACCTTTTCTGGTCAAGAACCATGGTCTCAGACTTGAAGGTGCTGATCCTGTTTGCAGACGACAGTGTCCTGTTGGCTTCTTCGGCATGGACCTGTTTGGTATAAGGATCACTCTAAACTCTTAAATTTTTTTTGGAAAAGTCATGAGCTGAGAAATATCAAACTTTTATTTTGACAGAGCAATGGGTCGAAATGACCCACTTGATGGGGTGTTATTGTGAAAGATTGTGGCATAGAGTCAAGCAAGTGAACTTAAATGTGATCAGCTTCTTTGCTCTGCTGAATATAAAATACCTCTGAAACCTGAACATAATCTTTGTGTGTGTGTGTGTGTGTGTGCGTGCGTGCGTGTGTGTTTTCCCCAGGTGGACTCGGAATGCAACAGCAGGGAATCAGAAATCTGTCTGAATGACACCGCAGACTCCCTGTCATGCAGCCTTCTCTTTTCATCGGCAAACTCTCCCCTCAGCCCCTGCTTCAGAGTGGTAACTTCTGAACCTTCTCACTCATTCAGCAACATGTGCTAACTATTAAACGCAGTTTAGAATAACACGCTTTGATTGGCTTGATCAAAGACCTCCGCTCCTCAGCCAACAATAAACAACAAAATGAATGTCAGATGACTAATTCCATCGGTGTGTTTTTGTCTTAGGTGTATTTCTTCTGATTGAGCATTTTGCTTGTTTTCTAGGTGGAGCCTCTGCAGTTTTTGCTGAAATGTGAATCATTGGAGTGTGTACGTGATGTTCCCAGGCCAGGCTTCTGTTCTCTGGCCTCTGCATATATCCATCTATGCCATAGAAACTATGTTCCGCTGGAGCTGCCAGTATCATGTGGTCAGTGTTCCCTGCCGTGAAGACTACATACATATTGAGATCAATGACCAACATTTCAAATTCTCTTGGTGTAAACATGGTCTTTGTGATGAATCTGACTAACTTTAATTTGGTTTAGTTTGAACTCCAACATCTTATATCCATAAGGTTTGGATTGTAAAGCCGAATATAATTAAAAACCATTGAATTAAAAAAAAAGTCTTGGGTTGTGAAAGGTACAGCATTCCATATTTGAGTGATGGAAGCTGAGAATGTTATTCTTTCATTTTAAGCTCCAGATTAAAGATGTATGCTGCATTTTTTTTCAATATTACATTTTCAAAACAAAAATAAAACTCAAATTTGATTACGGCTGGAATAATGAGGCTTCATGTAAGTTGTAGTTTTTATATAGTTCTTCTATGAAGATTACTTTTGGCATCTTTCGGTCTGAAGTTGATAAAACATTGTGGCAGAAGAATAGTTCACTTTAACAGTCTTTGTAAAGATAAATAAAATACAGCCCTTAACTTAGCTTTCTGCTATATTATTATTAAGCATAGTTTCTGTGTGTAGCTCTGTTCCAACAAACAGGACCAGTGCTTTAGGGTGACTGGTACCATCACTTCCTCCAGTGGTAAAGGCCGTAAAAAGCATCTATGCAACTGAATTGTCACTTGAATAAGTTATAAATAATGAGTTATTTAAAATTAAGGAGTAGTTACATTTATTTTACATTACATTCGATTACATTGTTTTACATTTATAAGTTACATCTGGCCCTTTGAAGACAGCCATTATGCTAATGTGGCCCTCGGTGAAAATGAGTTTGACACCCCTGATCTAGAGGAACTGCATTTCAGTCACTTCTTATTAGGCTTCAAGGGTGAAAGCAGGAAGTTTCCCCTCGCTCCAGGCTCAGTGAGACTAAGTGCAAACGGCTGCTTGTTTCCTGTTGACATTATAAGTTCATCTATTGGCTGCAGTCAGCTTTTTTTCTAAAGCATGATTGGCTGTCCCTACTGTCACTCCATTTGAATGACGTGCACAAGAAACAGATTTGAGTTATCGGGAAACTGCTGCATTCTGGATTTTTGTTTTCCTCAAGACCCTCTGGCTTCACAGATTTTATTAGTTTAATTTACATCTAGATCTGAAAAAAGTGCATCAAAGTGGTACAGTGTCAAAAAAGTGGAACAAAAAAAAGAAGACAAACTGGAAGTGACTCAACGAAATACATAAAATCCTTTTTCTCCACAGCATAAATATTAAATTGCACTTTACACTGTTAGTTGCTGCTTAATCTAGTGATGGTACACCCTCATTTGAAATAATTGTATGCACATAGTCAATATATGACTCATTTTCTATATAAAAGAGGTTTAAATCACATTAAAATGCACAGAGGGAAGAGGAGCTCTTTTCACTGAGCCATATTTACAATCTGGGATTACTGTATTTTATATTCTGAGCTCCATAAAAGAGAGTATCAAGAATGTCTCAAATTAATCATTGTAGTTCACAGGGAGGAGCTGTAATTCATCAAATCTGTACAATCTGCTCAGAAATTCTGTCAAAGTATAAACAACCCGCACCGTGTTTAACTCTGACAACAAAATAGGAATAATATATCGTTCCCGATCTGCTTCCTGACCTGCATTCTCCAAGTCAGTGGTCCCTATTGTTACTCAGAATACCGTTCCATGATGCAGTAGGAGCTGGAACAGTGACCAAGAGCTGGCACAAGTTGCCAATTAAGGAAGAGCTGCGATAAGATCCTTTTGGACCAAAAGGCTGAGAAGTTGTCCTGAAGATTTACACCCCTTGTGGCCTTGAAAGGTTTTGCATTTGATGATTGAGACGCTTGACTTTTTTTCTAGTATCATGTGTTGTGAGAGAGACTGACACTGTTCGAGGTAGCACAGGGCGATTTATAAAAAATGGCGTGATGGCCGCTAGAGATAGGAACCAGCCGACCCCTGTGACGCTGAAAGGGATTAAGCAGATTGAAAAATGAATAAATGAACCTTCCAAAAAGGGATCATGCTTGTATGAGCCTGAGTCCAGAGCCCATGTGTCATACTTTTGTTCTTTTTTTAGGATGAGACCCAGTAACTAGCGAGATTATTAAAATGATTGGTTAAGAACTCACAAAAATGTTTATATTAGACACTTGTAAATTCCTGTAGATTCAGGTTGAATTCTCTTTCTTGAGAGGCATCCCATTTCTTTTGTGAATAAAGTTTGAAAAACTATCGGAATCATTTGGCTGAAGAATAGAGCTTTGTAAGGGTGTCCTGGTAGGTGGTAGGGGTAATTGAGAGTAATGGAACTCAGCCTTAATAATTGCTTACTAATTGTTTTATCACAAAAAGTAATTGTACCTTTATTCTTTCATCTTTATTCTCAGATTTGATATGAGAGTATTTTTTTTGTCTGTGGTTTTATCTTGGCCATGAAAAACCCTTCAGCTTCAAAGCATCCAATTATTTAATTCACTCCCAGGTTACTCTCCTCAGGGGCGGTTCTAAACTATATGGTGCCTTGGGCGAACATCCCATGTAGCATTTTTAGAGCGAAGTTATTAATTCACCATTTTATTACCAAGTTATTAAAGTTACCATTTTCTTTGGGTTTGGCACTTTGCAGACAGTCCCTAAGCGATCCTCTGTTAATCTGCTGCTCATAGACAGTAATGTTTTTTTCAGGGAAATGCAGAGGGAGAACTGTTTGATAAAAAAAAATATTTTGTAGCTTTTACAGTACATAATACAGATTTAAAAGAAATGTATTCTTTATTTTGTTAAGAGCATTTGGGTCTTGAGCATAACTGAATTCACCCAACCGCCCCATTGAGAAGCAGCAGCAGAGGCCTCACGGTGTGCCCATGTGGTCCTTAACCCCTTAACACCCACCCCTCTTTTTGAACATAGGTCCAAAAAAACATACCCAAAATTAAATGGCTGTAACTCTTACATTTTATGGATTAAATTTTCGCCCTTGGTGTCATTGTAAAAATAACACTTTCTAGTTTATCAGGAAAAAGTAAGGAACTGGATACCTTAGAACTTAAGTTATAGATTCACAAACTTTGTAGAAATAGTGGAAATTATCCTTGCCTCAATTTCTTTTTATTATTATTTTTTAAATAATAAAATGTCTCAAAATGTTCAGGAGACTCTACTGAATCGAAACATACCGTTTTTGCCCGGTCTTCTTTAAAAATGGCTGGCAAAACAACCGGGAAAAAACTTTTTTTTTTGTTTTGTAGCAAACGAAAAGTGAATAGTTGTCTTTTTCTCGTACCAGCGTGGATGCATTTTGTTTGTTGGACTGTTATAAGTACAATGGTATAAGACACTCGATGATTCAGTGGCTGTGTAGCTGTAGAGCAGGGGAGCTCACACTTTTTCAGCTTGTGAGCTACTTTTAAAATGAACGAGTCAAAGTGATCTACCCGCTACAAAAATGTAAAACATCAATCAACAAACAATTATTTTCAACTTTATTGAGAATTGACAAAACACACATAATAATTAATTATTTATATTTTTTGTAATAACGTGAGTTTAATTTGATGACTTGCACTGAATTGAATCATTAGAACAGTTGTGTGTGACCTGAATTGATGGTAATAGAGTGATTTTTATGGGAGCAACTGAGTTTTGATCCAAATAATCAAGAATAAAAATGATGCTCTAATAAATATTTCAATATTTATTGAAACTGAGTTGTGCAGTACAATATGCAGGTGAGGAGTGGCGTGTTGCTTGATTTTGGTTGTAATAGATCAATTTAGAATGAAGTTATGAAGCATATTCTGGGTAAAACATATTTTGGATCTGGTCATTTGCAGACGGTCCCTAAGCGATTCCATGTCAGCGGGTTGCTCATTGACGGCATGTTTTGATAAAAAACGTTTTGTAGTTTGTCCGCTACATAACACAGATTAAAAATAGGTATTAGTTGTTTACTAAGAACATTCTGGTCTCGAGCTATTGAGCAGAGAAAACCGAATCCGTGAATCTGCAGCTAACTTTACTGAACTGTGACGGGATGGATGATCGCCTGATATTGTTTCAATTTCACGCCATGATTGACCAGTAGCATTCCGCGCGATCGACGTAATGAGCACCCCTGCTGTAGAGACATCAAAAAAGGTAGGCATCGACCTTTAGCTGTGTTAGGACTCTTTACACAAACACTGTGGTGTGTTAAACCTGTAATGTTTTATAACGCCTGAAACATGAGAAATTCAGCTTTCAAATGATGCATAGTTTGTCACATTTTGCTTAAAAATAGTGGGTGCAATTATGCGTCTTTCTGTAAGTGTCGATTTCCGGCCCACGGGGCGGGCCGTGGGCATTGAGGGGTTAATCACAAAATGGGAATTGGGTTTGCGTGATGATTCGGGACATTTTGGAATTGGAGACTTCACTTCGCCCATGCCCCTGACTCATACTACAGGGGAATTCAGAGTCTTCAATGCAAGCCAATCACGTTTGGACTGTAAGAGGTAACCGGAATATCTGAAACATTCCTCTTACTCTCCTGGTCCACTATTAGCCATTTCTCTGCTAGTTTTTTGTCATCAGAAATGAATACACACTGTCCAGGGTGTCCCCCCGCTTCTCGCCCAATGTGCGCTGGAGATAGGCACCGGCAGACCCCCGTGACTCCCAAAAAAGGGACTCAACGGGTTGGAAAAAGAATGAATGAATTGGTAAAGTTTAAATACACACAGATGCTTTTATACAACCAAACAAGAAAAAATAGCTATTTATGTGTTTAAAATTAATGCAAATTTCACTTCTTTTACAGCCACAGCTCATTTCCCACCACCATTTCCTTGACTCTTCACCCACTGCACTCTTGCTCTCACCATTTTCTGTTTTGAGTCGATGTCAGTGATGAGTCTGTTAGCTGTAACTCTGCTCCTCTTCTCAGCGAGGACTCATGCCAAACCACACAAACACATCAGAGAGTCTCCCAGGCTACAGATCGATTCTTTTCATTCACTTCATTCATGGCCGACACATCCCTACAAATTAAAAATATTAATTTAGGCCTCTGCTTCAGTCTGTGAGCCCTGTCTCTGCTGCTCAGGGCGAGTGAGAAAATAAACAAACCGTCTGAGGCAGTCTATGTCTGATGTCAGCCTGTGGCTCTGCTGTGGTGTTATGGAGGCCCAGGATGCTTTGATAGCTGCCTAAGCTCCTCCAGAGTGTTGGGTCTGGTGTCTCTCACTTTCTCTTCACAATATCCCACAGATTCTCTATGGGGTTCAGCTCAGGAGAGTTGAGCACCAGTAATACCATGGTCAGTAAACCATTTACCAGTGGTTTTGGTAGTGTGAGCAGGTCGTGCTGAAAAATGAAATCTTCATCTCCATAAAGCTTTTCAGCAGATGGAAGAATGAAGTGCTCCAAAATCTACAATGATAACTAGCTGCATTGACCCCGCCCCTTGATAAAACACAGTGGACCAACACCAGCAGCTGACATGGCACCCCAGACCATCACTGAATGTGGGTACTTGACACTGGCGCTTCAGGCATTTTGGCATTTCTCTCTCCCCAGTCTTCCTCCAGACTCTGGCACCTTGATTTCTGAATGCGAAACAGTCCAGTGCTGCTTCTCTGTAGCCCAGGTCAGGTGCTTCTGCTGCTGTTTCTGGTTCAAATGTGGCTTGCCCTGGGGAATGCGGCACCTGTAGCCCATTTCCTGCACACGCCTGTACACAGTGGCTCTGGATGTTTCTACACCAGACTCAGTCCACTGCTTCCGCAGGTCTCCCAATGTCTGAAATCGCTCTTTCTCCATAATCTTCCTCAGGGTCCGGTCACCTCTTCTCGTTGTGCAGTTTTTTCTGCCACACTTTTTCCTTCCCACTGACTTCCCACTGAGGCGCCTTGATACAGCACTTTGGGAACAGCCGATTCATTGAGAAATTTCTTACCCACTTGCTTGAGGGTTTCAGTGATGGTCGTCTGGACGGCAGTCAGGTCGGCAGTCTTACCCAGGATTGCGGTTTTTAGAAATGAACAAGGCTGGGAGTTTTTAAAAGCCTCTGGAATCTTTCGTAGGTGTTTAGAGTTTTTTTAGTTTTCATGAGCGGTATGCCAAAATCATCAATATTAAAACAATAAAAGGCTTGAACTACTTCAGTTGTGTGTAAATTAATCTAAAATATATGAAAGTCTAATGTTTATCAGTACATTACAGAAAAAACGGAACTTTATCCCAATATAAAAATGTTTTGAGAAGGACCTGTATGTTCACGAAAAACGACATTGTCATCACTTAGGGAGAAAAATATAGTACGTACAGAAGATACAAGTACATTGGGACTTACTCTCTCATTTATTGGTATAAATATCTGTATAAATAGTTCTAGTTGCTGTTTTGTTAGCTTCCATGTCAGTCAGTGTGTATTCCTCAGGTCCGTTTTTTTATTGGATACAGATTCAAGAAACACCACCAGACTTTTAGAGTTATATTAAATCTGTTTGGTCTGCATATGGATCCTGATTGGTTGATGATGTAAGCGCAATGAATAAAGAGCATATTTCAGATCATTTGCATTCCCCGTGCCAGTAGCCGTACAGTAGCTGTACGAGAGGCCCACAAACCATGAGTCTTCCTCCTACACCTTTCACTGACATATTTACACACTTAAAGTTCAGCTTTTACTCTGTTTGACAATGAAAAATATAGTTCCCCTCGGAGCCAAATTTAAACATGTTTTTATCATTAAAGTGAACTTCTCACCTTTTTCTTTCACATAAAAGTTTGTTGATCCTCATTCCCTGAGAACTGCTGAAAACCCTCTGTCATGGGGTTAGTTTTATTTTTTAAAGAATTGACATGTTTATATGTAAGTGCACGAGTGAGAGATATTGAGCTTTTTCACATTATGTGATGTTTTGTAAATATTTGACAAATATTATTTGTACTGTACAAGATTTACTTGCGTGATGGTGTGTTTTCTGCAAGGACATGATGAACATCTTTGTTTTTCTCTGGTTTGCTTTTCTCATGCAATGCTTCCTTCTTGTTTAAAGCTTTAGCAGGAAAATATTTAATGTATGTATACATGGTGTTGTGGATACCGGGATAGACTGTAGCTACTGAACGCTATAATGTAACCGCAACAAAAATGGTCACTCTACCAATCTACCAAAGTTTTTAAGTAACATAAGCCACTGGAATGGTCTCTGGATTAATTGTTAGTGGAAAATAAGGTAAAAGTTTATGTGTATTTTTTTTATGGTTTTTTATGGTTTTTTAGGTTTATTTCAGGTTGTTTCATGAGCTGGAGTCAGTTAGCGTTTGAGCGTCTCCACACTTTGAGGGAATGTAGGTGGTCACTCGAATGGTTTTAGAGTCCCCTGGGTCATATGGCTTCAGCAGCCCCGTACATCGCTTAGGCTGCTCCATATAAGACCACTGCAGCAAGGTCTATGCTCAGTCCCAGGTTGGGCATGCTGGAGAGGGCAGCATATTGCCAATTCGCCATGGGCCATGGTGAATCCTGCGGAGTTTCAAATTGTGTGTATTAGTAATGATGTAGTTGTCTCTTTTAACGGTCTATGGGTTATAACCTCTGCTCTGGGGTTCCACACTGACAGCAGGATACCTTTGGAGGAGGGTAGATGGCTACTGCCTTCCCTAGTACACTCTTGTGACATCTCTGTCCTCCTTAAGCCACTTCAGTCATTGAAGTTCATTCCTAACTGAGCTGGCTTTGGTCTAGACCTTCTTTGAACACAACCTGCCTGAAGTTCAGTCTTGGTGTGACCAAGGTTTGGATTTATGTTGAAAATTCCCGCTGTCCCCTTGGGGCCAGGTGGTGAGTCTGCAAACTGGGACAGTTGCAGTTCAAGGGTAACTGTATGGCTATAGCTATGGCTTTACATTGACCTTACCCTCCTGAAGCGTAAGCAGTGCAGCTCCTTGTTTTAGAGACCAGCACTTGGGAAAGGCTGTCTTCAAGTAAGACTGTTTAGTGCAGGCCATCAGAATGTGATTTAAGGGATTTTCCACATCATTCCCATGGGATGCATTGTGCCTTTTTAGACATTCCACTTTGAACTCCTCTGAGCACAACAATCATGGTTGCTAGGTTCTGTTTGATTTGTACCCTTCCATGCATGTTGCCTCCTTAGCAATTGACACCAGTTCCAGACCACCACTTCCAGAACACCAGTGCGAGAAGTCAGGAGGTGTCGAGTCTACGTGATGAAAGATGAAAGAAACCATTTCCGGATCAGGAGTGCAAAAAAACCCCACACAAATGGCTCTTTGCCGTAATTTTTGTTTTTGATATCTCTGTATAAGTTTAGGGTTTCACATCCCTGCCCTACGTACCTTGCGTCGCCACACTACAGTCTGCAGTGACTCCTATGAAAGAGTGTGTGCAAGCCATCTGGGCTTTACACCCAGCAGGTAGGTGTGGTATGCTAATTACACACTGCAAAAGGAAGTGATTCACTGGCTTGTTATCATTGCTTGGATAAGATTTGCCACCCAGACATTTTCAGGGAACAATGGGTTACAAAAGTAACCAGGACGTTAACTTTAAATATGTTGTTCACATATTGGTTAGAATAATGATTAAAAGGGAGACTAAAGAGTTTTTAATGACCTTTAGTTTAAATATTCATTGCCGTTGCACTGTTTTTCATCTGATTTCCTGCTGCATAAGGATTCAGAAACGCTTGTGCATTAAAGTAATATCTCTGTGCACATAAGTTAATATTTTGGCAGTTTTTCCTCTTACTCCTGGAAGCAGGACAGCTTCTCCAAACATGATAAATGTTAGTAATGTTCCTTTACTTCTGAGTAATGAGGATCATGTATGATCAGAGCCCCGTCAAGTAGCAGTAAATTCTACTATACCTGCTGATATTTATGATAAGGCAGTGTTCAAAGCCGTGGAGTTGTTTCTTCATCTTGCAGATAATGAATGTGAACATTTATTTTTAAATATCATATAGTTTATAGAACGGCAAGGGCTGGGGAGTTGTAAATAATCTAAGTGAACATTTTCTTTTTGCAGAAGGTTCACATAAAGTTCACCAGACAGTGCTATATACTAGCCTCTTCCCTCTCTGTTTTGAAACCTCTTTACTTTGCCTTTTGTCTGACACCTGCCTAAATTATAAAAAGTAAATTGCATAAAGTTGTTATTTAATGTTGCAAAAACTGGCCCTTGCAATGATATTTCCTGCTCTGTGGCAAAAATTAAACTGCAGGCTTACATGTTGCTCTACGTACAGTGTCT
>SRMA01026278.1:41590-167716 GCA_007224835.1 Danionella cerebrum | reverse complement strand
TGAGCCGCATGAATAGGTGATACGCGTGTTGTGAGCCGCGCGCAGGAGGCGGACCGGCCATAGACGGAGTTTCGTTTTTTTATCCCCCTCGAACGACGGGTCGCACCGGTGCAACCTTTGATTTTTTTTAGTCGCACCATTGAGAAATTAGGTCGCATATGCGACCAAATTGGTCGCACTCTAGAGCCCTGAACACACAGGCGCTAATGTGATCTTACACACCAGCTGGAAAAAATGCAGTGCTTCGATGAGTCAGTTTTCAAGAAACGATATGAGGCGGGTTTTTTTTTTTTCACATAGTTTGTCAAACCACAGTGATTGGCTCCTTTGAGGGGCTGAGCAAACCCAGAGGGGCAGAAGTAAAGAGAGGCTGCAGTGCAGAGCATTCAATGCTCAACTTTGTGACTTGTTTATGAGCACAAAGAGCTTTATGACGATAGTAATGTGCCACGTAATGTTCAGGAGAACATCTGAGAACTCATGTTTAACCGCAAGAGAAATAACGCAGGCAGCTGATGATGCAGCCGCTGAGGTGTGCAAAGGCCCTAAGAGCTAAGAAAGCATCAATCCTGATTGATTTCCCAGATTAGTGCCTGGAGGGGAGCAAACAAGAGAATTTGAGAACAAGAGCTTTGAATATTCCTCTGTCCGTCTCTGCTGGCTGCACCAGGCGCTTGTAACAAGGCTTTGGCCAGCTTATGTTAAACTCTGCCGTCCGTCACTTTTCAATCATGTGAAAGGGTGAGCTCAAATAAATGGCATGCGTGTCTGATTTAGGAGAATGTTTCTGAGGCAGAAATCTGAGTGGAGATGTTGATCTGAAGAACAGTCTGAGCCTGGCCTGCTGACCTGATGAAGAACATGCTATGAATCACTTTCTTAATCAAAGGTTCATGTGCTGTGTGGCCTGCAGTGTAACTCTTTCTGCTGCAGAAGAAACTGGTCAACAGAAAGCAAGCTGCCATCTTCAGCTTCAGCTCATCAGAGTACAGCTGGAGATCAGTCATTTGAGGTAGAGAGGTTCCCATTCAGTGCTCCTCTAGGTCCTCGAGTTGAACATGTTTCCTTCTGATCTTAGAAGCTTTGAGACAGTCCCGAAGCCGAGGCTTGCAAGCCGCCAGCTTGTCGTTCCAAATTAGAACCTTTCAAAAAGCATCAGTTTCTCTTTTTCTCCTGTAAATCTGAGGAAGGAAGGAACGATCTGCTCAGTGTAGCAGTGTTTTTTTTTGAGCAGTACTCAACCTGTTCCTGTGTACAGCCTCGTGGCAGGAGCTTTCCCCTGCTGGAGGGTCCCAGGGGCCAGGGCTGGAGTGAGGAGAATGAGCAGGAGTGCGTGATTACCCCCAGCACCACCGTCCAGTTCAGCGCTGCGCTCCGGGAGAGGAACCGCATGAGGAACTCACTGCTGCTCATCGGTATCAGGCCACTTCTTCTTCAACACTTTATGTTAGGAGTCCTTCAGGACACTCAAAGAACATGCAGTAGATAACTACAGACTGCATGCAAGCGCATAAGACGCAATAAAAACGCATGCATCAGCCCGAAAGGAATAATGTAGAGGTTGTACGTGATCGAGGCTAAGTTCTGTCAAACACCTCCCTATCACCTCACAGCAGAGAACCACAACACAAGCTACTCTGACTGCTATCTGCTGGCTTCATGTGGGCTCTTCTCCTCAGCAGATCCTAGCGTGGATGCAGTGTCGCATCTCTGTTCTGGTGATTTTCAGGTCATGTGACCCTTTCTTCCATTCAGTAGCTAAATCACTTACAAACCAGAAATAAATTTAAGTGGGATCGTCTACTGTGCACGTTAGGAAAGAACACAATATTTTTGAAAGTTATTTTAGTCGTGATGTCTAGAGTCTAGACAGAGGGGATTCTAGAAGCCAGTGGAAGCACAAGGTGAGCTGTGCAGATCCATTTTTACGACAATGGATACTTGATTACAAACAGTAACAGACCCCTTGTAAACAGTAACCAGACTTGCCTTCTTCCAGCCCAACTTTCTTCCATGATTCAAACTTTGAGATCAGTTCTGTTCTTTGAGTCTGAAAACATCACACATTTTTAAAGACACACGCTAAATGGAGAGCTATCGTTTGCTTTCAGACTGGTCTCTGGTGGACCTTGGAGAAACCTCCATGATGGTTGAAAAACTGGTTCCCTCCTTGCCTTTTTCATACAGTACTTGTATTTTACACTTTCCAGCACACCCGTGTTTCCATTTCACAAGGGCATTACAGAAGGAAGTCATTAATATGCGAAGTGCTGGCGAGTCAGAGAGAAGTGCCTGGATCCTGGGCGAAGGCATGAAAGCCAGATAAAAATGTGCATTTATTAAAATCAACAATGTTTTATGTAAAAATCTCAATCCATTTAACTTTATAACCCTGGGCATGACCCCTTCCCCAGACAGCCCGAAGTTTTTTGGGAGAATAAAACATAGTTTAATCTGTGTTCATCTTCCACAGGGCACCATGAGATGCCTCTGGACGCTCACCATAAACTCCTGGAGAAGTTTCCTGAGGGCTTTCCTCGCCAGAGCATTAACGTTATTCCTGCAGCTGCAGAAAACCCCAGAGAAGAGGTGAGAGCACAGCCGGTCTGTCCACGGTGCAGCTCAGTGTTGGCTCTGTGAGGCTCTTGAGCTCTCTGCAGGCATCGTTCCTTTCTGTAGAGATGTACAAGGAACTTCTCTGGATAGACCAAACCCAGAGAAGACCAATACTCTCCTTCCATGTGTAGCACCTCTCTCAACTTTATACAAGCCTACACACTCAAAGAGAGAGGGCGTTGGGTTCAAATGAGCAATTAAACGGAAATACAGCAGTTCACACTCTTATTTCAGATACCAACATGTATTGCAAAAAAATTAACACTAAAACAAGAGTATAATTTTTGTCCATGCAGTCTGTGAAAAGTCTTCAAAAATATACCTCGATGGGGCTCAGAAAAAAATAATCCAGTACGCAAAAGAAAATGAATGCAACAGTACCTCAGTTGCGCATGCTACGAACGCAGATGTCAGAAGAAGGTGCGGGCGGCTGCCGCAAACGATACATATTCTTCACGCTCACGGAGCCTTTGAAAAGCCCAACCAGCTTGCCTCCTTGCTGCACTGGGGTTTGTGGTCCGATTGGGAGAAGACGCAAACACGTATCCAACCCACTGACTTAGTGTTCCTCTGGACGGCTCCCCTCAACCAAGATCACCACCCGAGAGCTACGGCTGCTAACGGTTTCTCTCTTCCAGGATTTCCCATGACGTTCCTTTCGTCTCCTTTTGACCTCTCTCCCCTCCACATGTCATCAAATTATATTTCACGTAAAACAAATATTGAAACATTTATGCTCAAACATAAACATTTCTATTTAACCTCTTAAACCCGAGAGTCCTCAGTCCCGGGGACTTGCCCCTTTGTGCATTACATTTCCGCTCATAGCTCACGAACCCTGAGCGTGACCCACACATATTACATACCGTTGTGCTCAGCGGAAACTCCTCTAAAAACGTATCTAATTCAATTTCATATCCGTTAACCACAGCTCGAACGCCATGCAAATAAACAACATGTCCGGAGTATAATTCATGACCAAGTTTTTGTTTATGCGCGATATGTATCCACAATATAAACGGAAACACCAAAACCATGGCATCAAATGAAAGCTAACAACCAGCTGAATCCAGCGTTGCGCAACTCATTTACATTGCATGAAGTATTTCAGAGCAGGGAGCGAAAGTTCCCGGAAAAAAAAACCCAGCAAAAACAAATCAAGCATGTAAACCTTGTCTTACCTTTGCTGTTTTTTCAACAAAAGTTATTTCCATAGCGATAAAAGTCAGTTTATTGTTTTATCTGGTCTATAGCTTCGCGGAAACTCCATTTTGTCTCTTTTACGTAGCTCTGTGCCTGAATAACATGACCAAATATGGAAACACTCCCCGTGTGTAAAAACAGTCCTCTCCACGCTCCGTGTCCTGTGATTCGTCGGGGATCCTGTCCATCTCAAAAGGGTGAAAATCATTGGATTCTACAGATTCGAAGCTTTCCAACAAGGTATAGAGCTCCCGAATTGGACAGACGGTCGAGGGGTGAGCACACGGGGAAGTTACAAGGTTGGGAGCGGCATAAATAGCAGCTTGCGCATGGAGACAGCTAAAGGGGCGTCAACCCCCCTTTTACAGCGTTTCTTTAGGAGTTTTTTTTTGCTGAAATCATGTCCTGTAAGCAAGAAAAGAAGACTATGAACGTAGCTGAAGCTTTGGACAAGATTTTTTCCATATTTCAATTATTGTGCCAACATGGATTACGCCTGAACTTTGTTCAATCAAAACCTGTACAGAATATTAGTTTCTTGTAGAATGGACACCAAACTTGCTACAGATGTCCTTCACATGTAGTGGTTGCAATAGATTGTGTTTATTTGCTTGTTTACAAGTAAAATAAGGGGATATTAGAGGAAACATAGTTTTTTTTTAAGTGGAGTTCATTTTTTGGCCAATTCAACATCATTTACTCTTAGCCAGTGCTCTTGACTGTCAAATTAACTCATCCACACCACTCCCCAAGAACCTATCTTCATTTTGATACCAAGATTTGCAGTTTAGACCTTGTAAAAGCTGAGAAATGGCAGTAAAGGTATCGGATTTTCGGAAAATAGGCCTTAGGGCTTAAATGAAAAACAGATCAGAGAATTCATAAATATATAAACACAGCAAAATAAACACATTTATATATCATATGAAGGCGTCTCCTGCTAGTTTCTGCATCTTCTGACGGATAACTAGATTCCTGAACCTTTTCCAGCTTCACTTCAGAGAAGATGCAGCATACAGTTTAGTAATCTGCGCATGCTTTCTGTTTTCCAGAAGGTGAACGAGAGCGGGATGGAGGATGGCACGCCTCTGCCTCCTGCGTTTTCCTCCCTCCAGGAGAAAGCCTCACGCGTCTCTCGGTTGGAGACTCCAGTGGACTCCATGCTGAAGGATATGGCCACCATCATTTTCTGTACCCTGCTGCTGGCTGGATGGGTGGCCTTTGTCATCACCTACCCTAAGGTATGCCCTGCTGTGTTCTCGTTGTCTGTAGAGGAGGTTCTTTGGTGGATTCATGTCAGTGCTCCTTGTGTGCGCAGAGCGTCCAGAGGCAGCAGCAGCTGCAGCATCAGCAGTTCCAGCAGCAGATGGAGGAGAAGCTTCAGCTCCTGCAGCGCCAGCAGCTTGTGTTCCAGCCTCCTGGTGATCTGCTACCTGACGCAGACTTCCTGGAGGCAGAGCGAGGGCGCTGTGAGAGCTCCGCCCATAGCACCCCCCGCGCATCCAACCACTCCAACCTGTCGCAGTCCGACACCACGGGGCACTCGGCCAATGAGAACGAGGATCCAGGTCCGTACCCCGAAACATTTCCGTCTAGAATCTTCTGGACAGAAGCTGAGCTTAGCGGGTGGTCTGACCCCTGAAGCACCAGCGGGTGAGGGTTCAGTGGTGGTTTCACTCTTTCTCATTTCCTTCAGATGAAGAGTCGGAGATTGTGCGCATTGGAAACATTATGTTTAGCCCTAGAGACGTGCTCGGACACGGCGCAGAGGGGACCATCGTCTACAGGTGAGAGACCCCGTTTCCTCAAGCCCTGGTTCTGAAAGACCAGTACAGCAGGTGACTGGAAAGGAAGTGTATGAAGAGAGAGAGAAGCTTGTTCGTGTCCTGTGTGGAGCAGCGTCTCCTGCCCACGGACCACCCATCAGAAACATTCAGAATGCTCCAGACTAGACCTGTGTAGAGGATCTACAAGGAAAGTGTGGTGCCAAGTGCCATGTTTTGTACCTGACCGGACCGTAACCAGCCCAAAACAAAAAAATGTAGCGATAGCAGGTCGTGCTGTATAGACCTCCGATCCAGACCAGCGGCACACTCCTCCTTTTTCTACAGGTGGAAGATTTTTTTCCCATCCGTGGTTTGAAGGATGTGAAAGCTACCGGTTAAGCTCTTTACTGAACCGGTCACTAGCCGTAAGAGCTCAAACCGAGTTTGTAACACATCAAATGAACAGCTTTAGTAATTCACAGCCAAAATACAAATCTAGAGAAGAGGAGGAGCCTTTTTGTGTGTTATTCGTTAAAATGACTATCGAAGCTGGTAGGGCGCATTCACACCGAGATGAGCCTACTTCCACTCCTCAGACATGCAGCAGTTACAAATAGGGCTGCAACAAACGATTATTTTTGGTAATTGATTAATCTATCGATTATTAGACCGATTAATTGATTAATCATCGATTATTTCAATTATTAATCAGTAGCCTTTGAGCGATTATTCTGCTTTTTCAACTAGTTAAAATAATGAGTTACAAATATTCTAACTAATAAATAAAATAAGAAAATCACTTCAGCTTTTGAGCCAACTAAACATGTCATTCTCTTAAATTTTTCTGATTTTGTTACACTCAAATGCTCTCTAAGCATTGTTTACATGTTGTGTTGTAATTCAATAGAAAAAAATAACTAATCAGCTGCATTACAGACAAAAAGAAAGTTGAATGTGAACATATCTTGAAGCAGCATTAATAATTGTTGGTTTACCACTCGTTTTAGTTCATCAAAATACACAGTTATGAAACTAGATATTTGGAGGGTGATAATCTAACAATCTTAGAAAATCTGGCAACATTTCAAAATGTAAGATAAGTTTAGAACCAGCATAAGATAATGAATGGTGTGAGAAAGAAATGCTTTGGTGTGTGTCTCATTTTATTTGTATTTTTGACTCTTAAAGCTGTTAAAATGAACATTCCCCATTGTTCCCCAATGAACTCATTCATGAGTTTTTTTTCCATAATGTGAATGGATCTATATAGCTTTTTATTTTATATCAACAATTTTTTACTTTGTTTAATCCTTCTTTTTACGTTAAATATTAATTATTGTAATGAATATGCAAATAAAATATAAACATCTAAAGTTTGTATAATGCTGTACATTCAAAAATTATATTCACTGCTGTAAGCAATTTGCTTTAGGCGATTGCATTCTTTCAAACTTTTTAAACAATATTTATAGTTGAACAATGTGTTACAAGTAAATTTGACATCTACGCGGCATATAAGCAAAATAAAAATCAAAACGTCTTCACGAGTAAACATTTTATTTGAACTCTCATTGGTTTAGTCTGTGTAATCACGTGATTGAATGCGCGTTCACTCAGAGGGGAGTCGAAATCTGCCGGGGAGTCACCGGGATGCTTCCTCTTTAAGTGCTCCAGCATACACGTGCTCCCGTGAAAAGCAAGTTCCGCCTCGCATGTATTGCACACGACAGCATTTTTGGTTAAGTTTAGTAAAACTTTCCCACACCTTACTCATTCGGATATGTTTGCACTCCATCGTAATTAGCGCTGAGTTTTCTTCTACCGCAGAAGCATTCGTGAGGGCTGCAACAGACTCTAGCGCTACAGCGACGTAGCGCTCTAGTCGCGACATATGACCCTTACATTAGGTCACATGACATCAAACGACTACTCGACAACACAAATATTTGTCGACAATTTTTATTGTCAACAACGTCGACTAATTGTTTCAGCCCTAGTTACAACAAATGCACATAAAGGAGGTTTTCACTATAATCATACGCTTAAACGCAGCGGTGGTGAAGTATACGACGCATGTGCTGCAGAACGAAGCAGCTGGCCCAGGGGTTTAGCTGAAGGGAACCTCTAGGGGGCTTGGTCTTGTTCCTGCTTCCCTTGATCTTGTTTCTCGTTTGATTGCCTTCAGGGGTCAGTTTGACAACCGGCCGGTAGCTGTGAAGAGGATTCTCCCAGAATGCTTCAGCTTTGCCGACCGCGAGGTGCAGCTGCTACGAGAGTCAGACGAGCATCCCAATGTGATCCGCTACTTCTGCACGGAGCGGGACAGACAGTTTCAGTACATTGCCATCGAGCTCTGCAGAGCCACGCTGCAGGAGGTGCCTACGAATGCACGCTTCCTTCTCTCGCTTCAGAGAACACACCAGCATCTCTTAACACTTCCTTATCTCTGGAGTGTCCTCCTGTTGCCTCATATAGGCCTCGGTTACACCGCCAGTCGATTGGGACCCAATTTCGGATTAATTTTGACTCAGTTCGGATCTGATGTATGATGTGGTGAACGGGAAAAGAAAGCACAAGTGTTTGGATATTTTAAGATTGAATCAGACCTCATTTCATTCATTCATTTTCGAACATGCTTTATCCATTTCACGGGTCACCAGCTCACTTTAGGCGAGAGGTGTGGGTGCACCCTGGACAGGTCACCAGTCCATCGCAGGGAAACATTCACTCAGATATTCATACCTAAGGGGAATTTAGATTCTTCAGTTAACCTAACCGCGTGTTTTTGGGAATGTGGGGGATACCGGAGGAAACTCATACAAGCACTGACAGAACATGCAAACTCCTTCCAGGAAGGTCAGCGGAGAGCCTGGTCTCTGGCAAACTGAAAGGTCACACTGCTACCCACTGCGACGTTCGAATGTGGAAATAAGTCAGACCTGCACTAATGTGACCGTCATGTAAACAGCCGAATCAGATTTTCTGGTGAATCGAAAACCCAATGTCATTAAACTGAGATGGTTTTGTACGAAGTTTGCCGCAGTTTAATGACCCCTTCTGGGGAGTGCACGTGGCAGCACGGCCACTTGAAATCACAACAAACAGTTGAACACGGAGGAGGAGAATGCCATTTTCTTCTTCTTTGCCTCACGTTAGCAATGTTTGTTTACAGCTCAGAGCTAACATTAGCATATTTCAAGTGCTCCATCTTTTGAACGCAAAAATCTGATATGGGTCAGGTTTGAAAGAATGTGCAAATATATGTAATTAAATGTATATAAGTGCCGCTTTAAGCATCAAGATCTGCAGTGTAAGCGAGGCCTTGGTCTCTCCCTGGACTCAGTTCTCGTTTCCTCTCCTTCTTACAGTTTCTTCTTGTCTTAAGAAGAGACTGTTGTCTGTTCTGCTCTGATTTATTATTGTTTCTGGTATGTTATTTCATCCCCCTCTTTTCTTTTTGTTTCTCAGACTCTCTCTTGTAATCTCTTTCATTCTGAGCTGAGGATGATTAGTGAGGTTGTGAGGAAAAGCAAACAGTGCCCTCTCTTTTTGTCTTTTAAGTATGTGGAAAGAAAGGATTTCGACCGGTACGGCTTGGAGCCGGTGATGCTGCTGGAGCAAACCATGGCAGGCTTGGCTCATTTACACTCTCTCAGCATAGGTAACTCCACCTCTTACTTTGCAAAGCTTTCAGGCTGAAGATGCCAGTGATGTCTTAAGCCGTGCAGCTTTAAGATGAGTTTTCTTGAATTTCTCTCTCTCTCCATCCCCCTCTCTCGCTTTCTCTCTCTCTCTCCTCTGACTTCCGTCCCCCTCTCTCTCTCGCTTTCTCTCTCTCTCTCTCTCTCTCTCTTTGTCTCTCTCTCTCTCTCTCTCTCCCTCTCTCTCTTTGTCTCTGTCTGTGCCATTCTGCTAGTGCACCGGGACCTGAAGCCGCACAACATCCTGGTGTCCATGCCAAGCAGCCGAGGACAAGTGAAGGCCATGATCTCTGACTTTGGGCTGTGCAAGAAGCTGGCTGTTGGCAGACACAGCTTCAGCAGGAAGTCCGGGGTGCCTGGCACAGAGGGTTGGATCGCCCCGGAGGTGCTGAGCGAGGATGCCAAGCATAACCCGGTAATTCAGCTCCACTCTGCATAATCTCCCTGGAAGCAGAGCAACATTCATTTCATTCAGTTTTTTTTTTGTGAAGCTTGTGAGATCAGGCTGCTACGGTCAGCAGTGAAGCAGCACTCATGGTTTCTGATGCTGCGTCTCAAGGCGCACAAGTCAGGGCAAGAAAGAATGGGAAACAGTTTATAGATAAAGTTTACTAGTCTGAATGAAATGCAGAAAAGACAGATTATAGTTCAGATTATAGATTACAGAACACTGGGAGCAGAACCTGCTGCTTCATTTCTCCTGTTCATTAAAGGGTTATGTCTGTGGTAGAGAGACAGAAAAAAAAAAACAGATCCTCTAGAGGTCGCTGTGTTCTTTCAGACCTGCATGGTGGACATCTTCTCTGCTGGCTGTGTCTTCTACTATGTGCTCTCTGAAGGCCTGCATCCCTTTGGAAAGTCCCTGCAGCGGCAGGCAAACATTCTGCTAGGCGTCTACGCTCTGGAGCACTTGGAGGACAACACGCACGGTAAGGGATCCATATAAAGTGTGTTTGGCGTATTCAAAGTCTCCTTCACTTTATCCGTTCTAACTAAGAATGCATCACCGGAGCTTTGACGTTCCATGGCGGAAAGTGTGGCAAAGGTCGCTAAATATTTCAGTGTGTGGCTGAAACAATCACATGAAAAGAAGATCTTCTACTTTGAACTAAAAGCTGCTTGTTGTCATTGTGTCGAGCAGAGAGTATTGTGGCACGAAACCTGATTGAGCAGATGTTGAAAATGGACCCGGAGCAGAGGCCCTCGGCGGAGAGGGTGCTGAAACACCCCTTCTTCTGGAGCCTGGAGAAGCAGCTGCACTTCTTCCAGGTCAGTGAGACCACCTCTATCCTCTCTACAGCATCTCCACTAGGGGTAGCTGCCCAGTGCCAGCATCAGCACACCGCACAATAGAAAATAGCCTATTAATCATATATAAGCACATCTGGAGTTTTGTACGACACCTTGCCCTTAGCTGTGTGTTGCTACGGTTACCAGCGTGGCACACGGATCTCTCACCTTCTTCATGTGTTTTGGGTTGCTTGAGTTTATGTTCGCTGCGATGCAACAGTTTTGGCTCGGGAAGTGAGATGGGTTTTTTGCTGCGCAGGATGTGAGCGACCGAATAGAGAAGGAGCCATTAGATGGACCAATCGTGCGGCAGCTGGAGCGAGGGGGGCGGGCGGTGGTGCGCAGTGATTGGAGGGATCACATCACTGTTCCTCTGCAGTCGGGTGAGTTCCTTGCGCCAGTGCCGCCTCATCCCGGGTTAAACCACATCTTCACTCCGATGCTGTGCTTCTTGCAGATCTTCGCAAGTTCCGCTCGTACAAAGGTGGATCGCTACGAGATCTCTTGCGTGCCATGAGGAATAAGGTACGTGTAGCAGACATATAAACTTTCATCTTTGGTTCTTCTAAACTTTTAAGCTGTTATTTCCCAGCTGGAAAACAAATCTACAGGGAGTAAGTGAATAAAGGTATTTGTAAAGAAAACAAGAGCTGAACACAGAGCAGATCACTGGAACCATTAGAACACATAGACAGCAGCAGGTTAAAAGTCTTTTGCCGGAATACTGGGTTCTGATTGGCTGGCAGATGCTGAATATATCTGTTCTGTAACATAAATCGTCTTCAGAACAGAAACGATATTGTTAGAAACTCTTAAACCCTATGAACTTTTAAACTCAAGCGTTTCACTGTAAAGTTTGTAAGCCCTGAAACCGTTATCGCTGAAAGGTTCAGTTCGGTGGTGAATTGAGTTTAAGTTTGTCATTTTTAGCATCAAGCCCCAGCGTGGGGATCTGCTTCCATGGGGAGGCTACGGTGCAGGCTTCACGCACTGTTGACAGTGTCGACCAATTTCTAGAAAATTTGTAGAATATCTGTATCTAGCTTTTTGATTTGAAAATTTGTCCGTGTGCATTTCTGATATCCCATCGCTGCTCTTCAGTCACCGAACTTCATACGAAAGGCAAGTTTTTAAATCTTAACAAGAAAAATGGGCGAGTACAAACTCTTGTATTAAAATGCGAAATTAACTCGAAGCTGACAGCGCCGCGGCTGAACATGCCTCTAGTGTTGATCTGTGATGATAATCTGCCTCACAACTCCGCATTAATTACAGCTAAACAAACAGAACATATTGTTATTATATCCACGTAACTTGAGGTGTGTTTAGACGTTACTTACAATGACGTCACATCACTATGGAGGAAGGCGGGACGAACCCCACTCACAAGCTTCGCTGACTGGCTTTTGTAACGTATCAACGAATCACAGCAAATCACACCAAAACACAAGGGGTATTTCCGAATGCACATCTTCCATGCTCGCTGCTATTTTTATGGTTTCTACAGGAGCACGGTTATATACAGTGGCATAAATGCTTGAGGTTGATGCCTCGACGAGTATATGTATTTCTTTATGAAGTACTGCTCATTGTTTAATGTGTTAAAAACAAGGTTTGCTTCATGTTCATCATCAGCTAGCGACAGTAAAAAAAATTGCAGACAAAAGAGTTTATCCTGATGTAGGCAGCTTGCTTTGGCCAAGACAGACATGTTGAACAACCAATCAAAATTTGTTTCAGTTAAATTTGTGAACCAATCACATCATGTTGGTTATCTTTGGGACATCATAAACATTCCAGTTGTATTGAGTGCAAATACTTCTTTGAAAAAGTGACTATATATTGCAGATATGAGCTTTCTTTATATGCAAGAGTGAGACGGACTGGAGACAGGCCACACCTTGAAAGACTGCAAAATCTTTGGGTAAAAGGGTAAAATCCCATGAATCTCAAGGTACATTTACAGGGCTAGCATAGGGATGATAATACTGGGTATCGTGACCTGATTAATCTCATCTGTCATTAAACAATGTTTAATTGTTTCCTTATCTGTTTTAATCTTGCACCTGAAAAATAAACCCAAACCCCTATGAAACCCCTATGATTATCTAAAAACCAAACTATTATTTTTAGCTCATTTATTTATATAACATTTATTGTATTTAAAACACAATAAATCTACGCATGATTACCGTATTTGTAAAAGTATAGTTTATTTGTATTATGCATAGTTTCTTGTATAATATACAGCTCACCTTGGTTTAACATATCAATAACTTTAGCCAAATACATTGTAATGCTAGTAGTTGCCAGACTAAAAAGGTTATGCTTTCCATTCAATAAGTTTCCCGTCTCACACGCCGCGCTTGGATCCTCAGCGATTCTCCTTCAGGTCCTTGTTCTTGTAGTGCTCGTCTTTTTGTGATGCATTCCGCTGTTTGCACCCACAACACTGATTAATTTATTGTTCAATTATGTAGAATGTTTGTGTTGCTGTAGCTTAGCAGCAAGCTGCACTGTGATTGGTCAGACGTGTATCAGTCCCCTACGATGGCTGGGAAAATTGACCTGTTTTCTTTCCTCACAAAATGTACCTCAAGGCTCAAATAGACACGAGTGAGCTTTAACTACGTGTCGAAACTTGGATGAGCTTTTTTGAGTGCCTCAAAAGAGATGTTACCGTTTATCCTTCCGCGGTTCCATTTTATTTGTCATGTTCACAGCCACTGCAAAGTGATTGTTTTTTTTTTTTTCAAGAACATTATTTTTTTCCATCTACGATGGACCTGTGGTGGGATGGCCTGGTTTCTGAGGGCTTCGGTCCCGGATGTGTGACTCTTGTGCTCTTCTCTCCTTCAGAAACACCACTATAGGGAGCTCCCGGGGGAGGTCCAGGAGAGTCTCGGCAGGATCCCTGACGAGTTTGTGTCGTACTTCACCTGCCGTTTCCCACAGCTGCTGCTGCACACGCACCAGGCCATGCGCTGCTGTGCTGCTGAACGGAGCTTCCTGCCGTACTACCACCCCATCGAACTGCCCCTCTACAGCCTGGAAGAAAGGCCAGTCTCCACCCGGACACACACGGAGGCTGAGCCGCTGGGTCGGGCAGGGGTAGAAATCTCCACACAGACAGAAACAACCTCTTCACAGATGCCCGACGCAGCCCTGTGATGCCAGGAAGCTGATACTGGAGCAATGTCTCTGCAGGGGCGTGGCATGGGCCTGCAGTGCCCAGTCTTCTCCCAGCGAGTGGCGCTGCTCTCTGTAGTGCCTTACGTGCTGATTCTTGGGATCTTTCAGTCATTCCGTCTTTGATTTTTTTATGAAGTGAGGTACATCTGGATGTGAGTGTGAGTGTGTGTGTGTGTGCGCGCACACGTAGCTGCATCGTTTTTTTTCCCCAATGTTTGTGTACTGGTGGAAGTGACCGCCGTGCCTTTCTAAGCTCCGGTTTTCTTAGCGGTCCGTTCCCCAGCAGTGCGTCCATGAAAGAGGGGGGTGGGGTCTATCACAGCAGATGTTTGTAACGGTGCAAGCCCTTGATCAGAAGCCTCTGCGCTGGAATGTAAATTCTGGATGTTATTACGTCTCGATTCTTCTCACTGCAAACAACAGAACACTGTGGAACAAGAACCGTTTCATCCCTGCCCTTTAACCTCAATCCCCCAGCATTAAACTTTCAGATGTGGGCTGAGGGTTTTATCTCTCCTGAAGCAGGAGAACCTCTCTCTTCTGAGATCATTGTGAGTGGAACACTTTCAGGGTTAATCTTGTGACAATGTTCTTATGTGTTTTAAATGCTGCCATTTTGTGAAATGATTCCTTTTTACCTGAAGCCTGAATAAACCTGCTTTGAGCATTTTAGATGTGTTTGTGCAGGGAGTTGCTTGCTACTCATTGTTTGATATGGTCTATTCGTCAGTTTCGCTTCCTCCCCCATCAGCAATTGTGTTTGGTAAATGAATTACTTGATCTATCAAGCTTCTAAACTTGGTGGTAATGATCATAAACCAATCAGCAAATTGAGAAATGCCGATGTTTTCAGAGGCCTGCACACTGTCATCCAGAAACCTGGAATCTTGATGGCTCGTGCTTCTGGTAATGTTTAAGCAGCCAGTTGTCCCCTCATGCTCCCCTGGATTTCTGCCATCATTCCAGTCCTGCCACTACTGGTCTGAGCGACTATAGACTTGTTGTCCTTCCCTTAGCGCTGTCCCTTCTCAGGAGAGTCACTGGTCCCCAACTGGATTCCATGCAGTTTGCCGGTCCACGGATGATCAAGTGAACATGAGGGTGTTCTTCGTTCTGCAGCACCTTGACCAGTCAGGGACCTAAACCAGCATCCTCTTTGTAATTCTAATATCCTTATTCATCGCCAATTTCTCGGCTTGCTGTATCTCCTTGCATCTGTCAGTGAATTGCCAAAAAATACACATTTCAAAATGACATCACAAACCACTGGTTCCTCTGCTCAAAACAGGGGCCTTGGACGACCTTCCTCCAAACATCTTGAGATTTAGTTACGGTTGTTAAGGTTCTTGTACAACATAGTACATGTTCCAGGAAAAACCTTGATTACAGACGACTCATAAAAAAAGTCATCTTCAACTTTAGCCATCTCGATGTGTGTGATATTTACTTTAATTTCAGAGTAAATTATCATTTGTAGCTAATTGTCAAGACAGACTCCCCAGGTTTGGGTCCCTTGAGTGAGTAAGGAGTGCTCCACGGTGACGTATATCGTGCTTTCTTTGATTTATTATTTTAATTCAACCACTACGGTGAATGTTATTAAATAATTCGGACAATACAACTATTTTCGTCGTGGTGTTGAAGGTTTGCCATATCTAAATAAGGAAAGTTCCAGAGCAGTGCTGTTCAACTCTGTGAATCTTTGCAGCAACATTAATGAACGTTTCAAAATAAGAGTCCTCCAGAACGAGCCGCTCTCTTGGTAGCGCGCTACTGTACTTCTAATTAATGATTAATAATTAAATAGCCATACTAGGGTGAATTCACAAGAGTAAAACCCCTTTCCGGGATCTAAGGGAAATGTGTGCTATTTTTAATCGTGAATAAGCAGCTGTTCCACCTGTACTGTACTGTCTTCTGTACCTCGACAAAAATGGCGCCAATTCACAAATATAAAATGATACAAAAACCTTGTAGTAAAACAATATGTATATTTACAAATACGAAACAAAACATAATATAAGATTATGTAAAACGCATTTAATTATTAACTGTTAGTGCCTATAACAAGGAGAGCACTAAATATTACTTTTATTGCGATGATTATCTCTCTGTGCGCGACTCCTTTAAATGAGCGCAGTCGGCTCTTCATGAATGAAGCCACGTGACCAAGCATCATGTGACGTCTGATGATTTCAGATCAGAGGAAAGAGACTCCGAGGTACAAAAACACATTTACAAATCTTTATTTGCATCGAAGGCTGCCCGGGCAGTGTGCCTCTACACCTGCGCCCCAGATCGACCGCACGGACGGGTGAGTGACGCCTCGGCGGCGCGTTGTGCTGATCGTGCCTGTGACGCGACCCCCTGCACCGCAGAGCCCTGCACAGCCCTCCCGGAGCGGCGGCCGCCACTCGCCCCCTAGACGTGACAGCTCACGGCCGCGACGCGGTTTAGCGCCAGGAGCAGTCAGTGGGGTTCCCCCATGAGATCCGGAGTCGTTCTGGAGAGAGAGAGAGAGAGAGAGGGGGGACAGACAGTGCTGCTGTGCTGTGAGAGCAGAGGGGCTCCGAGCAGCAGGCAGGGCGCTTGTGTTTGTCGCTGATGAAGAGCACGATGCTGCTCTGTTCGTGGCGGTAGGTGCTCGTCTGCCTGAGGGATGGGATCTCTTTCTGTGCAGTCTTCCTCTCACAGACCGATGGCAGGTAAACACCGGCGGAAAGCCTTCGACCTGCTGAATGTTGAGGAATGAACGCTGACTTTGTTGTATTTAGCTGTGAACCCAGAGATGCAGATTCATCACAACCAGACTAATTCCTCCTGCTTCTGTCAGGATGTCAGTCTTGCCTTCAAAAAATACAGGTGTGCGTCCTTCATCCTCCAACGGCATGATGCTCGGTGATCTCAGGCATGCCCATCACTTTCATGGGTCGAAAGTTGTTTGTTCATGAATGTTGAGGCACTGTAACTGTGTGTGTGAGGCAGGAGGAGGTTGCTGGAGCACTAGATGTCTTTAGATGCTACTTCACTCTCCTTTCCTTAGTGTTGCTGAGGAAATCTCCTCGATGAGGTTTCAAACGTCGCTAAATGGCTGGATCTGTGCCTGTTGAGGGTTTGGCGTAAGTGGGATCTTTGTTCCCCTGGAGTGGTTCTGCAGCGGGTGCACGGCAGGCAGGGAGCAGGTTTTGATCAAGAGCTCCTCTTCCACTCATTGGCTGAGGTTTTTTTTGGCACAGGAGTTGATGCAACCCAGCGCAAGTGTTTAATGAGAGCTAGAGGTGCCCCAGGTCCTGCTTGGTGACGTGTCTCATGCAGAAGTCTTCTCTGGATGTGGAGCTCCATCCGCTGAGGACTCAGAAACATCAGGAGTGTTTGGGGAGGTGTAGGGAGGGGTGTTGATGATGAAACTCCGTGCAAGTTAGCGCTGGCTGCTTTTTATATTCCCCTTGTCCTCTTGCTGTTGCTATGCCTTTCTTTATTTCCTCCTGTCTTTCTCTGAGTGCTAGCACATCTGTGCGGCTAAATCACAAACCGATGCGGCGCTGCCCCTCTTCAAAGTTTGACAGAGTGTAGCGGTTCATCAGTAAACATGGTGTAACTGGCGGGGACGACTAGAGAGGAAATGAAGCCGGAGCCTCAGCACTTTAGCAAAGAAAGCTGCGGTCCAGGGGCCGCATGAAACTACGGCTACTGGGAAGCAAATCCAGCTGCTTTCAAACTGGGGCCTGAGGTGTGTGTTGTGTCCTGCAGGAGGTGTCTGACTGTCTTTGTGGCATCTCGTGGAGCCGGGGGGAATAACCAGAGCCAGCAGGAAGGCTGTTGTGCCACACTGGTGCTATCTGTTGGCTCGTGAACAGAATCTCTAGGTCCAGACGGGCTGGAGCACTTCCGAGTCGGACCCCAGGGTTTTCTCTGGGCTCTTGAGTTGAAGGATGAATCGGTGTTCCTCTCGCTCATCCTCGGCGTGTCATAGATTGGGGGGTTTCTGTGTGGCTTTTTGATTTACTTTAACACATTTGTAATCAGTCAAAAAAAATTGTTGGGTTGAAATAACCCAGTTAGGGTCAAATATGGACCCACGTCGCATCCGGTTCCTGTAACCAAGCGCTGGGTTAAAATTTGGGGTAAAAGTTTTCTGGCCGAAGGTGTTGGACAGGAATAATATTGGGGAGAGAGAGGATAGGTAATGCCTTTGTTATATCGTTTACCTAGTCCTCTACCCTCAAAGAGATTCATCAAACGTGTGTTTGGTTGAAAACGGGTTTGATTTCTGAGAGGTTAACGTCAAGAATAAACTTGACGGATCCGGTCCATGATGAGCTTGTGAGACCATCTTTATCATGGCTCTCCGGTGTTTATCCAAACGGCTCAGATGCTCTTCAGGTAGAAACCTGCACCACTTTGCTTTTTAAAAGATTAATCAAAAATGTAATTAACTCTAAATGCCCTTTTTTCAGAACGATGTTTGTGTTCGAATTCTTCTCATGTCATGTGCTGATTCGGCAGGACGAACAACACCGTGATTTTTACACAGATACAAGTGTCTGCGTTCAATTTTTTGATTGGTGCACGTAATAAGATTGTGTAGACCGCATTCTTGTTATGAACATTTATTATAACGTATTTCGTATCAACATAATGACTGCTGAAATGAAAATAATACTCTACCTGAAACTGACATTAATGCAGTTGGTTTAGCTCTTCTTGTAAATCTTTTCTTTTTAAATCGTAGAAAGGTTTCATCCTCAGGCTACACAAAAGCATTTCCACCAAACATCTGTATTCGGAAGGGATTAGATTTCTTCCTGAAAAACAGGTCTTTTTACAGCGGTCATGAGAGAAAAAAAAACAGACATTCAGACGGGATTAAAAACACAAAAGTACGTCTGAGAAATGACCTGTGAAACTAGTCCCGTCCGAATCGGGCTTAAGGAATCAGAATGTGTCAGACACTGACATCCATCCATCCATTTTCTTTCCCGCTTAATCCCATTTGGCGTCACAAGTGCCTATCTCTAGTACGCATCGGGCGAGAGGCGGGGGTACACCCTGGACAGGTCACCAGTCCTTGATTGACATCAAGGGGATGAAATGTTAAAAAAACACCTGGATATTTCAGTAAAAGTTGTAGTTCATATAAAGAGCGAGAGAAGTCGTCTGTCACCCAAAAGAGCCTTGAAGTAAAGCCACAGTGATCCCCCAGTCTTTGTTCCATGCTTGTCCAGCAATAGTCCCGGGGTAGAACAATGCCTGTAAAGGAAAATGGACGGCTGGCTCCGCCCACTGCCATTGGGCTAATATGAGGCAACTTCCGAGCTGAACTGGGCGCTGCCATTGAGAGATGACTATGCACACACGGGACTTCCTGGTGAGAATGGAACCGTTGTGGTTTCACAAGGATTGTGGGGGATACCGGAGAAAACCCACACAAGTACAGGGAGAACATGCAAACTCCCTCCAGGAAGGTCACCAGAGAGCCTCGAACCCCAAATCTTTTAACTGGAAGGCCACAGTGCTACCCACTGCGCAACCGTGCTGCCTGGGTTCTTAAAATCAATAAAAAAATTATTGTAAAACCAGGAGGCTTCCTACGAGTGTTCTCCTATTCCTGACACAAGCCCCCTTCAGAGTGGGTTCTCTCAGACCATTTTCGATCACCATTTTATTCATATTTATCCTGAAACCTGTCCTGTGCTCAGTGATGAAGGAGCTTCTGCAGCTGCAGGGAACCCGGATCAAGAAGGTCTTTCTAGAGCTAAAGAGAGAGGGTGATCTTCATGAGAAGACCGCCAGCACACGGTTAATTTCCTCCTGAAACAGATGATTAGCGCGTGAGCCAGACACAAGCGTGGTGCTCCTTATGGCTCGGCAGCAATCACATATCTGCAGAGTGTAATTCATTTATTTACGACCTCTGAAGCCGCGGAGGTTGGCAAAGATCACTCTGGTCATGCGGCTTGAGCTACACCGCGTCCTAATTGGTGCCTTGGTTTGGTCCTTGCTGAGATCAGGGCTTTTCCCCCTTTGCTTTGCAAGCAGGAACAAATGTGCTGAGGACACGCTTTTCACAAGGCTGTTTCCTCCAATTATTCCTTCTCTCTCTCTCTCTCTGGCGATGCCGTTAGAGCTTCACTCAGCGTTTTTGCTTCTTCTGGGTCTGATGTCTGCTCTCTACAGATGATCAGCTCTGATTTGTCAGATTTCTCTCCTGTGGTTCATGCATCAGCATTATTTTTGAGCTCAGCTATCTGACGTCCCTTCCCTCCTGATCTCACAGACAGCGCTCCGTTCAAAACAGCCCCTTTCAAAGTGAGATTTAGCCGGATCAAGTTCAGCCTTTGCTGTTGTGGAGGCCCTCGAGTGAAGGAGCTGGTGTTCTGTGAGAGAGTAATGAGCAGATCACATTCTCCGTTGGCTCACTGATGGTGATCTCTGTGTTTGGCAGAACTGTCGAGCAGGGCAGTGGAGAGCGGCTCTCGTGGTATGACTACTACAAACAAGGCCAACAAAGCACTCAAGGTACGTGAGCATCATTTTTGGGAGGCAATCTCTTGATTTTCTGTTGAGAAATTAATCCTTCCTCTTGTGTTCGCTTCTGTTCTCTGGATTTAATCAGCTACCACCAGTTTGTTGCTAGCCTTATCACAGTTCCTTACCCATGAGAGCACCAGTTTAATGTTTTGTGTGCAGTATCCCCTGGATTTCACTGAAATCAATGGTAAAAGGAAGTTCACGCATCTGGACACGCCCGTCTGTGTTTCACAAGTAAATATCAACTAAGCCCCGTTCAACCAGAGCGTTTTAGAATTTAGTGAAACCTTTTTGTTTAGTTGAAATAGAGGCTCCCGACGATCAAAAACCTTGATGTAACAAACAAAATTCTGTGATTCCAAAACAAATTTACGAGGGGTTCAACGCTCAACACGCTCAAAGGTTACGTTTTTTTTTTCCCTGTGCAAACCGCAGGAAAGGGGCTTTCGGGCGAGCATCGATACACAGATTTCAGGTGTGTCTTCTTGTGGTGCTACAAGAAAAGGGAAACGATCTGGCCTCTCTGGCTTTATCTGCGGGAGAAACGGCTGGGGGATTCCCTGAACTATGTTTCAGTCTCCCTGTAGCTTAGTCTCAGAGCGTGGCCCTTTTGTTTGTTGCTGCATGACTTTCAAATATGTTTTTCGCGCGCTGCTCTGTGCAACGGCAGTCACAGTCTATGGCTATAGACCAGACGTGAACGAGGAGCATTCTGGTGGAGCATCCTCCACTTCTGCACTTTTCAGGGAGGAGAAAAAATGTGTCCTTTTTTTCATCGCAAAGATATCGAAGTGATCTCATGTGACGTGGTGCCACTACAGTGTGGAGAATCTCGACAGTACAGTAAAGTCTTTGTAAGAAAATATTTGTTATTATTTATTTACCACAACAATCATGGCCAATTAGGGGCTCTGTAATAATTAGCTGAATTAAGGAGCATTTGTGATTTAAACAATTTTTTTTGAGCTGTGGCACGTACCAAGCGTGGCCTTCCACAGCCAGGGGTCAGTAACTGTGAATGCAGGCTGAGTTCAGCCAAAGGTCACTAAGAGTGTTTGTGGGGATGAGCTGAGAGCTCTGGGTGACCAGAGGAATCTCGCGTTCACTCCTGACCCGAGGATTTGCTGCCCTGCACCAGCCACGGGAAGATATGCTCTTGTGCGCCTCCCTCCAGGGGTTTAAAGGACAAAATTGCCTCTTTGTCCGGAGATGTAGTAGGTCGAAGCCAGATAAAACCACTGAATTTATTTGCCGGTCAAGCCTGAGGGGACAGACTGGCGTACGAGAACATGAGATGATTTTAATAAATACACGAAACCAGGATCATCTGACGACGAGGCTTCGCACGTCTCCCCATTAAATACGTTTATTCTTTTAAATACTTTTATTCTACCGGATCTACAAACTCCAGTCATGGAAACTCTCAAAAATCAAAGTAGCATCTACCAGGAGCTATTGGAGCAGGTCATGTGATCCTACGCTGGTGAGCCGAATAGAGATGCTGCTTTCATTTCCCAGCTCCACTCCACTCAACGGTAGAAAAAGCTGGTTCAGGGAACGGTTGAGAAATGAAGATGAGAGGCACCAGGGTCGAGCTGAAGAACGCCATCAGAGCTTCCGTTCCACCTGAGCAGAGCCACAGACGCATCACCTGCAGCAGTGCACCACTAATGCTAAACTAGGAGCCTGTTCCCGTTGTTCTTGTTTTCTGACACACTGAGGGATGTGACGACACATCACTTGGAAGCTGAGAAACATATGGGCTTCACCTTTGAAAAAGGTCTAAATATTGTAAAAATGTTTTGTGTTCCTCCTCAGGTGAAGCGCGAGCCAGGGGAGAATGGCACGAGTCTCACAGACGACGAGCTGGTGTCCATGTCTGTGCGTGAGCTGAACCAGCACCTGCGAGGCCTCACCAAAGAGGAGATCCTGCAGCTGAAGCAGCGCCGGCGCACGCTCAAGAACCGGGGCTACGCCGCCAGCTGCCGCGTCAAGCGCGTCACGCAGAAGGAGGAGCTGGAGAAGCAGAAGGCCGAGCTTCAGCAGGAAGTGGAGAAGCTGGCCTCCGAGAACGCCAGCATGAAGGTTGAGCTGGACCTGCTGCGCTCCAAGTACGAGGCGCTGCAGAGCTTCGCCAGGACTGTAGCCGCTGCTAGGGGCCCCCTCACCTCAGGCATTGGGCCCCTCGTGCCCGGCAAGGTGGCTGCCACCAGCGTCATCACCATTGTCAAGTCCAAAACAGAGGCGCGCTCGTAATGCGGCGGCGGAGAGCGTGTGGAGATCGTGTCGGTCAGTGGAAGAATCAAACACAGGGCTCTCTGCAGGTCAGAGGTGATCCGTCTGCTCTGCAAGCGCCAGAGAATTACAGCCGCAAGGGAAATGTTCCAATCCACGGGGACGGGCTCCTGCACGCCGCAGATTCCAGCTGTGTTCGTGAAAATACCCTTTCATTGTGTTGTTTTTGCGGATCCCTCCAAAAAATGCTCACCAGAGCCGCTGCCAAGAGCATGCTCCTGAAACTAGATGTTACGCTTCGAGTACTCGCACAACTGAGTCCCGGCGTTTGATGGTGTCCACTGACCGATGGCTAAAGGTGTTCCATCACAGCCAGATGTTCTGGCTCACGACTCGACCGATGTTTACACGTTATATTCTGCGGAATATGACCCGGAGTGGCAATAAACTACTGTACTTATGCATGGGAGAGCAGAAAGTTGCAGAACTGTGAACGGGCATCCTTTGGTCTCCCTCCACATGTTGGATACATGGAATGTTGAACACAAAGGGAGATCTTTGATCCGCTGGAATCTTCTTTTGTGTTCGACAGATGTTGCACATGGCCTGGATGTTCATTTTTGGGCACGGAGATGATCATCGTAGCTTTTCCAGTGGTAGAGCTGTGGTTTGGTTGTTCTGTGTGTGTGTGTTGTGTTGATGATCAGGTAGCTGTTTGCTTCCAGGAGCTAACCATCTCTGAACCATTCGCAGATGTCTACTCAAACTACGAGCTTCTATCCTGAACAAGAAAACTGGAAAAAATGCTATTTATTGGGAAAAATAGTTTGATATCAGTTGTACCAAAAGTGGCTTATTCTTGAAGTCTGATTGTTTTCTAGTGGGTAGGCGCATTCGGTGAGGTGTAGAGTCCAGACGTGGTGTGCCGTGCGTGCGTGCGTGTGTGGTCTGGTAGCAGTGTTGTTCACTGTGTCAGTGTCCTGCTGTGTTCTTTAGATCAGTATTAGAGAACTTCCATAGCACTGCTGCAGGGTCAGACTGTGGTTATCTTCCACCAAACACTTCGTCTGATGGAAGCGCCCCGACACCTGATCCAAACCGCGGTTTTCCAGCCTGCCGGTATCTTTAATCCAGTATCTCTGGAGTAGCTACACTCGAGTATCCCAGCAAAAGTGAGCAAACGTACTTCAGATGTCCGTGCGGGGGGAAAGTAAGATCTGCAAGTAAAATTTGAACCACAGCACCCACACATACCGTACAGGCTTGAGAAGAGGGTCTCAGAGCACAAGCTGGTCCCTCCTCTCTCCTCGTGCAGCTCGACTAAGCTGCCATACACTGGTTTTTCCAGAAGCTAGCTCTGTTTGGACGCCTGAGACTGTCAGTCATTGTCTTCAGTGATGGACGTCACATTAGAGTATCACATGCAGGCTTGAGATCAGACGCCGTATCTGAGCACCCTGGAAACGAGCGGCGGGACGGCCAACCGCTGACCTCTACTGAGACATTTGGGACAGGAAGTGTGGGGCAGCACGGCTCAATGTCTGGGTCCAGATTGCGCTCGGGCGAATGTGCCAGAGTCCGCTCTGCACTGCACTGAATTTCACCTCACTGTGAACCCAAGGCTGCACCAATCAGAGTTCGCCGTGGATTCAGCAGCAGCAGGCAGGGAGTGTTCTGTAGGATGACTGGCCGTGAGTCTGGTCTGGTCTGAAGCTTCATGCCTCACCCAGGGATTTGGCCTAGGGGTTAGCCACTTAGCAAGAAGGTTGGGTTCTAAATGGTCCACTTTCGCACACAGAGTTCCCTGAGACAAGTCTAGGGTTAAAGGGCTAGAGGTTCAACTATTGTCTGATTCTACTCTCCAGTCCCCTGCTACTGACTGTGCACTACTGCCATGCAATACACCAAAGGTCTGTCCACCAACAGCCCTTACAGCATCCAAACATTTAAGGTTCCTTAACTGTGATTGGCTCAACAGTGAAACGGCACACAATTTCAAAATAGGGAGTCTGTTTATCCCAGTAGTTCCATTCCAGGTGTCTCATCGGCCCTGTGGGCTTTGAATTCACCTGACGCCCCAGATCCCCAGCGGGACGGATGTTACTTTCTCTCAGATGAACACATGGTGCTAGTTTACCCACTGCAGCTCACCACCTCTCTCCGTGGGCAACCCATGGTAGACTCTCAAGCATTTTGGTACCAGAGCCCAAGCTATTATTGTACTGTGATTTGAGCAACATTTCAGTTTAGAGACGCTTTGTCGTCTGTAGACTCTTTCTTGTCAGATGTAACATTGCTCTTTATTTTTTTTTTAAAGTTGGAATGTCTATTTACAAAATGACAAACATAAAGCAAAATATGGCTAAAACAACCCAATAATTATTTTCTTGGAAGAAGTGTTTAAAAGAATTTAGTAAACACAATGGGTTGTTGTTCAGTCTGGGGCTGCTCCAGATAACTAGCTGCTTTACCTGGATAATCTGCCAATGTTAACCTCAGCCAAACCGGAGTTTCTTCCTCTTAAAAAAAGATCAAAGAACAGATCTTTTGAAGACTGTTGGGAAGAGCTAGCCCTTTATTCCAGGTCAGTCGAGTGGATCACGATATCTTGGCTGAGGTTTGGATCGGGTGATGGATCGCTAGGAGTTTATTCAGATGTCGAAGCGATGCAGGTTTCGGCTGAGAGCTGATCACATTCTTCGTTTGGTGAGCCAGTGACCGTAGCTGTGTTGCCTCTCAGAGTAGTTACATGTCTTAGATTTTGGGGTCCTACAGTAAAGCTATGATAGATTTGTACCTGGTCGACATTGATAGAACGTTTCATTTATTTTTCTCAGTGGGTTGTGAGATGTATTGCAGTGCTTTGTATACACCGTAACAACTTGAGTGAATCGTAACTATTTATGAATTGAATTGTTGTACTTTTTTGCAATCTAGATACACACTGTATTGATATTTAATGACTGTGAACAATGCAGCTAACTATTTCTCAGATGTGGCTAAGTTATTGATGTGCTTTTGTATGTTTGTTGAATTACAGCGTCTTTTATTTTGTATATTACCAATAAAATGTTTTGAGAAAGATCTGGATCTTCTGGGACTTGAATGCCTTATACAGGGGTGAGGAGGAGCCTACTCGAGTACTTCTGAGTCACTCAGATGTTCACTAAGCTCAAGATATGTTTCTATATGAGCTTCCTGGAGCTAGAGCAGGATTCCGGCTCTTCACAGACCAAATGTTTCCTTGGTGATTCTGGTCCCAGCTTGAGTTGAATCTCCAGACCATTTGCTTTTCTTCATTAGTGCATGATCTGTTGCTACCTTCTCAGCGGGCTGCTTGTGACGGTCTTGCAGATCAGTCCTGTTCTGTGCAGCTCTACTCGTGTCCCTCTCTGGTTGCAGCTGTGCTGGAGATGTTGGATTTGATGATGGATTGCTTCCGTGGATGGGCACCTGTAGTAAAAAACACCCAGGGGTCAGAAATCTCTCTGATTCTTGGTTCAATTCAGTTTAAAATGCAATCATGAAATAAAGCTGGCATTAAATTTATGAACTGATCATTTCTTGCTCTGTGGCACATGTAAAAATGATTCTGCTGGTGCAGCAGTGGAACAGTGGAGTCCACGGATGGCATCCTGAAAGAAGGTAGGGGAGTGATCCCAGAGGGACAGCAAGGTAAAGAGAACGACAATCTTTCCTTTGCCTTTGATGCACACACAAAACGTATTTGAAGGTTCTGTGTGCAAAGAACGCTGTGACTTGGTTCCAAGGCAGTGTCATTGACCCAGTTTGATGAATGTGTAAGAGTAAAGTGCTGGGGAAGCTGTTCCTGATGCTGATGGGGAGACTGCTATCATTAAGACGGCACAATTTCTTTCCCTGTGATCCAAAAAAAGCTTTCGGCTGACCTAGATCAAGCAACCTCCCAGATCATATTTTTGGCCTGACATGAGTAAAACACTGCAGTCATGAGCGATGGCGAGGTGCGAACGCCCTAAATTTGGGTCAGTGGCGTACAAGGAAATGTCTCTCTTCACTGGCAGAAAGAAAAGCGGCATCTTTCTCCTCTGAATAATTTACGTTTTTCTGGCAGCTTTGAAACACCTCGTGGATCACAAAATTATGTACTTAGCATTTTTAAAATAAAGCTGATATTTACTCAGGAGCTCTACCCATGGGTACATGGAAATGGTGGTTTGTGGTGATGGTCAGTGTTGTAATGTTCATCTCTCCAGCGTACCAGAACCAGCTGTTGGCGTGTTCAACCGAAGCCAGATGTTCTCCCGCAGACTGCCCGAGTCGCCCTGATCCCTGTCTTTGAACAGATGGAGGAAATAGAGGTAAGCGGACGGCTGATGTAGGGCATCGTTTGTCTTTCTCACCTAGTTCTGCAGCAGGTGCACCACTCGCCCCAGATCTCTCAGCCCCGGAGCCAGCATCGCCCTCTCTGCCAGTCAGATCAGCAGCCCGGCGCACTCACTTCATAGACAGCATACAAAGCTTTATACTGACACTTCTTCCAGACAACCCTGAACATTAGCCTCTGTAATCCTATGATGAACTGTTTTAGCTCACCTTTTTAATTGAAATAAATGTTTATTTTAAGTAGATTTCCATCACATAGACCTTTGTTTTGTTGTTTAGCTCAGTGGATTGCTGAACACACCTTATCTTCAGCACCATTGGGGGAAGAGAGGACATGGATCAAGGAGGAGGGTGCAGCTAGTCCATGCATTAAAGTCCCGCAATCAAGACTGCCTGGCTCCAGGACTAGCAAACGGAAGCATCAGGGGGTGGAGAAGGGTATCTGCTTCTGTATTTACAACATCAAATCTATTAGTACAGATTATCAGTACTCAGTCAGTAGTTGTGATTTCATGACTTATTTTTCAAATATTGGCGGGCGCTCTGGTTTTCCCCAAGCTTTTCAGCACAAGAGAGCTGGGTGGGCATAGGAACCGACAGAACCCTGTGACCCTGACAAATATGAGTGAAGAACTTTGGCGGATGGATGAAATTGATAAAATCACGTTGTACATATTGACACAGACTCTGCATGTACCTACTAGTTTAATAACTCTTCAAGAAGTTAAACAATATTCATCTAGAATCTGGGAGGCACAGTGTGGTCAACTGTTGTCCTGAGGAATGAGAGGGAAATGGCTTCATACTGGAATTGACTGGAAATATACAGGTGACTACTGGCCCCTTACAAGGCCAGGTACAGACAACCTTGAATGGTATTGGGGAGAGATTAGACCACAAGAGTGTTTTTCCACCTCAGAAACATCTCAAAGGTGCAGAACAGGTTCTTCTTAGCAGAAGAGTTAGTCGATGCTTTCATGAGCTCTAGAATTGATTACTTTGAAGCTTTCTTAGCCGCTGTTAAAAACTACAGCTATTAGAATCCTCACCAGAACAAGAAACTATGATCATGTCACGACACTGGTTTCCTATAAATTATCTACCGGTAATTGATTATAAAGTAATGCTGCTAGGGTTCTCAGCGGATACAATCACACTTTAGAGCAATAACATACTCTAGTGTTAATAGATGGATGGCATACTATGAGCTTAAGACCCCATGGCAGTACCGTTCCTGCACAATACAAGAAAAAGTTAGCAAGCTTTATTTTATGCAGTACAAGGTTGCTGAAAGCATGAGCCAAAGACAGACAAGAATAACTACTCAAGCAGATCAGAGTGTAGTAATCTGAACCAAAGCAACAGAGATTGAGTCTGGAATGCATCTCTAGCCTCTGTCACAAAACCAAATTATCTAAACCTGACAGTTTCATTTTCTACCGCCACAGAATCAGAATATTTTGTATTATATATTTTGAATGTTGAATGAAGGACTTCTAAGTTAATTCTCGAGCCATGGTTGAAATGGATATAGATGTTAGGTGATATAAAATAGTAATTCACTGAGCAGTAGTGGAGCTCCCTCTGCTGGAGGAGGCCTCCATACATCTGCTATTAGCAGCAATTGTATTAGACATCAATCGATTTGTTGCCTGATTTGAATCAAGTGAAGAGACAGCTTATTCTCAGGGTCTTACACAGATCCCCACAAAATGGCTGGAAAAATGTATTAAAAAAAAAAAAAGTTCAATAGTATTATGAAAATATTAGCTGGTAAATCAAAGCAAATGCACAGACTTCAGTATAACTCACAAAAAGGGCAACATGTTTCAGAATCGAAACATTGGTATTTCGTACCGTGGATCTACGATTTGAGCCGCCTTTTCCAGTCTTTATGGGAACCATGTCTTTGGCCATATAAAAAGTCCCGGCTTCCGTTACATCTTTCTCTCATACGGCAAATGCTTCTTTAAAAAAGTTGCTTGTTTAAACCTCGTCGTTTCCGGCTGCTTGTTTTTACCTGGTGATGTATTCGCTTGGGGTCCTTGACTCTCTGCATACTCTTTTGCATGCTTTCACTTGAGGTGGTTAAAAAGGTTTCCTGTGTTGCCGTCTGTCGTCCGAATCATGTCATTGCAAGATTTACAAACAACCGTTTTTTTCACCGGTTTCATTAGCAGCCAGCACCGGTTACATTAACAGCCGGCATTGTTTTCATTACCAGACGATATAAGTTATATTAAAACCTGGCACCGGTTGAACTAGCACCCAGCACCAGTTTCATTAGCAGATGTCATTGGTTATATTAGCAGATGTCATTGGTTTCATTAGCAGATGTCATTGGTTATATTAACAACTGGCACCGGTTACATTAGCAGCCGGCACCGGTTACATTAACCCAGCGGTTCTCAAACTTTTCGTTTCATGCTGTCCGCTGCCAGCGTTTTTAGGCCGGCGTGCCCCCCCACTTTGAGAACCACTCATTAACCGATGCTTCTAGGCACTATATTCATATCTTTGCATTATAATCAATCAAGTGCGCAGCAGTAACATGAATGCAACAAGAACAATGCAGCAACAGAAGAGCCTGAAATTAATCCCCAGTAAAATTCGTGACTCAAGACTCGTGCAGTCAGGAGAAGCCGGTGAGGCCATGGCATTAAGGGAAGAAAATAATGGTTATATTTATTCAGTTATGTGGGTTTTTTTATTTGTTGATTTGCACATTTACCGGCGTTCAGATAGTGAGAAGAGACGTTGTGGTGAGTTCTTGGACTGTTGTGTGGAATAATATGGTTTTGCTGTCTCTCTGTATGCTGGTATTAAAATGTTTAAGCGCTTGTACTTAATGAGCTTAATGTCAACAACTGTTAATGTGGAACGTGTCTCTTTAGCAAGCATGTAGAGAAACACTGAGAGGTGAGGCACACAGCTCCCCAGCGTCAAGCTAGGGGGCGCTAGTGATCCCAGAGGTGAGGATTCAGTTCTGCTAAAATATAATAAATAATTAGTAGCAGAGTGGCTTTCTTCACTATCAGTGATTTTTTTGAGACAGAGGGAGATTTTTAAAACTGAAGAAAAGTAACACTTATACAAACAAGTTATCAATTATTTTCTTCAAATTAATTGCTGGATTGACTTCATTTATAAGTATAGGCAAGTCGAGAATAATATTTTTTGTTTGCAGCAGTTTGTATGTGGAAGAAAATATTGAAGTTTAAACAAAATATGTCAACGGTTGCCAATAAAATTCTGAATGAACTTCTCTTTATGTTTTATGTACAACATCTATAGAAACAATAAAAACTCCAGGCAACAGCAATCAACATTTCATGAAGTAAAGAAACAATGAAAAAGAAAAAATATGCATTTAAAAATTAAATGATGCATATAAAAATAGGGCAACATAGATATTCATAGGACAGCATACACAATTTAAAATTGGTTAATAACTGAAGTAGCTTTTACATTTTTGTCTGTACGGTTCAGGGCAGTCTCCCTGATGGGGATAAAAACACAGATTTTTAAGAAATACATGATACATGAGCCATTGTATAGATATAGAAAAACATTAAAACAGTTTGTGTAAATAATTATCTTTCCCGGATAAGCTAGCATTCCCAATCATAGTGTCTGCTACCTTCACTAAGGTAGTATACGTCCACGGGAAAGAAGAACGGTTCGAGAGCTATGAGATACCAGAGAAATTAGCAAATTCCATGTAATATTTCTCAAAAATATCCTTCCTTGAGAGTTAAAAAGATTAACAAAACTATATAAATATTTGTAGGAGTTACTGAAGAATAGAGATTTGTTGTGTTTAGGCCTTTACACAATATGCATATTCTGCATGCAGTGGATCTTTAATCTTAAATACACAAGCGCTAATGCGACCTTACACACCAGAAAACACAGTGTGTCGATGCATCGACTTTGTCCATGTTCGCAAACTGCAGAAAACAAATAATACTTTTTTTTTAAACAGCGCGAGGTCACATGTTCCAGACTGAAGAAAAGTGAGCATGTCCTTTTGATCCGAAACCACTTTGCTGTCTATGACTTTGTGTGTCCTCCGCAAACCTCATTGAGGTATCACTGCCATGCCTGATTGAACCTCTCAGTCACTCTCCCCTGCTCGGGGAAGTGACCTTTCCTACTGGATTCGGTGGTTGTTGGAACTGGCAGGCTCTCCATGATCTGCTAGCTCCGTGTTTCACTGGCCCAGGGACGTCACTAGGGTTGACAGATAGGGGGGGCTTGGCCCCTGGAGGGCTTCTCGTACATTGCATGCGGTGAAAATAGAATAGAATAGAATTTACTTTATTAATCTCTTTGGGAGGGTCCCTCAGGACTGTGATGGTGTTGACACCATCCCAGACCTCCTTCATGCGTCTCTCACTCAGTTTCTTCTCCACCTTACTCCTGTAGGTGTCCTTTGCCTCTTTCAGGCATAGTTTCTGTAAAACTCTTGGTGTGCTGATTGAATAGCCAGGAATCTGACCAAGAACAGTTTTCCCCTAAGAAAACTTGCTTGGACCCTGCCTAGATTCCCCATGTATCTGCAAAATTACTTGCACTATTCTTTGCATCAGTTACCGTACATTACTTTGCAACATACCCTCTGCTGCTTGTGATGATGTCTGACCTCACTGTACTGCACTGTACACTAAAGTTTTGTTTAGGTTTATTTATTTGGGGTTACTGTGATGTTTAGATGTAATTACATTATGAAAAAATCTTTGTATATCCATCTTTTCTTATGCCAAAACTAGTACTAATGACACTAAATTTCACTCGCGGTAATTGGGAATAGATACTAACATTATGTGTACTTCAGAGATTCGACAGAATATTAGACAGCTAATAAAAGATTTTTCACGATGTTAGCATTTTAGAAGACGTTTGCTTTAGCTTCCAACATTAAGGTTGAAATAGACTAGGCTACAATATCGTTCTTCCTTCTCTTACCATAGGTAAATAATCAGATCCAGCAACAATCGCTGCTATCAACGTGCAATCGCTGACCGTGTGTACACCGTGTGTTCACTGCTGTTTACTGCTGCTGCCTCCACACTGTTGTGTTGGTCCAGCTGCTTATGCGGCCGTCTACCACGTCACGCTTGACGCATGCTAATGAGGCATGATGGGAATTATAACGATAATAATTTTGAAAGTGAACTTGAAAGTGAATATATTTTAAATGTCAAGATAATAATAATATTAAATAAAACGTCGCCCCAAATTATAGGGGGGGGGGGGCTTTGGGATATTTTAAGGAGGCTGAAGCCCCCCTAAATTAGGTCTAACGACGTCACTGCACTGGCCTTCTGAGAACCATCGAGTGAACGGAGTGGCTTCTCTGCCTGGAGTTCATTAATATCTTATTAATGTTTGGAGCTAACAAGAGATTGGCTTCTGTAGAGGATGTCCTTGTTTTATAGGAAGCAAGGAAATTATTATTTTTTTATAATCATTACTTACTGGTTTCAGAGTGGTACCTCCTTGTGGCAGTGGCAGGATGTCTCAAGTTCAAAGCTTTCATTAAAAACTGAGACAGACCCTCAAACATCTCATCAAAGGTCAATCCATCGCTGCCTGGCCTCAAGAGAAATCCCCTGGGATAGAAAGTAATCTTCCAACACAACGTCTGAGCTACAGACGTGTACGGCTCGTCCAGTTGATTCTGCAGCTTGAACTGTTCAGCTTTCTGCTCATCCTTCAGCGGGTCTTTGTTTTGAGTATTTGTTTTGAGTATGGATCATCTTCCAGCAACACTTTGCCGTATCGCTACCAACTTTTCTGAGAAAAATTTGCCCACTTCAATTCCCAGTTAGTTCCACATTTCTTTTTTGTAGCTTTGCTCTTCCCAGTATTCCTGAATAAAGCCCTGAATCTTAGGTTTGATCACTTCATACTCCCAAAGTGCAACTTTAGTTAAAAAATAGGTCGAAATAAGATGGCTTTGAGATCCATTTATTATATTACTGTTACAGTTTATCATTGGGATTTATCTCTCTACAGATGTCTATCAGCTCATATTTATCCATGAAAGCTCCCAGAGTAGAGTTTTAAAGTGCACACCACAGACATCCAGGAGATTGCAGCCTTTTCCAGGTGGGAGTCTCTTTCCACGGACTTGATTCCAGTGATCTTCCAGTGATCTCGTCAGTTTTGCCATTGCCATTATATTGCCATTATAAAGTCGTTCTCATACAAGTGTCTTGAATAGGAATCAAGTAAACACAAAGAAACAGTATTTTAACAGTCGTTCATGTTTGTACTCGCTCAGTGCGAGACCTGACAAATTCAACAACAATACTGTTCAACTTTTGTTACCTGAGCCTTTGTTAATAGCTGGGCTTCAGGCCTTAAACCCAATTTCTACTTCTATGCTCAACCTGCTGAGTAGCCCCCCTGCAATATTATTTCATGGTCCCGGACTCGTTTGCTTTGATCCCAGATCTGCCAGCCGCCTCCCCGGCACCTGCTTCCATTGCTCTAATGCATCCTTGCTAACTCCTTCACCGATGCTCGGTGGACTGGCATCTCTCCCTTGTCTTGCCCCACTACTGGCTTGCTTCTTCCCTCACCAATGTTTTATCCCTTCCAGATGCTCAAGCTGTTGCTCTTTTACGATTTTCATTGTCCAGTCCACCCCACTTCTGACACCAGTGCAATGACCATGAAGTTTGGGATGCTGTCTCAACAAAGACTATTAACAAGGAATTGGTTTTAGAGTTTAAATTGAGCAGATGCAGGGCCACAGCCAGAGAGCCCCTCACGGTACAACACCGTCAGCTGTGATCAGTTGTCCCAGCATGCCAAACGATGGTGAGTGCCTGGACGGCACCTAAAGCCACCATGATAGTTAGTAACACTAAAGCAACACTAAAAGATACAGCGGCACAATCAATAGGTTTACCATTATGAAGATAAACACAATTGACTCGTTAAGGACTAGTGTCCGTATGACGTCACCGCGCTAGTCCGAGGGCTGATCTCAAACAACAGAATACAGGGCACGTCTCAAAACAGAATCTTTCACTGCATTTGTTCTCTACAAAGTGAAGGAAACATTCGCTGCAATGTCACAGAGTTGACACGTATTTCATCTATCTATCGTTGACTGTTTAAGTTCAAATAAATCTCTGACAGATATTTCGTTTCTCTCACAGGCACAGTCACGTGGTGTTGGAATTCTGGGTCGGCCTGACTTTGGAATAGTGATGGATTGTCAGGTGACCTGGAAGCAACGCGGAACGCGTGGCGATGTTAAAGCCGCTTGCCACAAAACCTTGGCAGCGGTCAGCAGCGGAACTGAATATTCATTAGCAGCGAGGAACGGACGCTCTCTCGACAAATCAACGAGGCGAGCCAGGTGACGTCAGGCCGCGTCACAAATATTCATAAGCGCTGTATCGCCGCAGAATGATCTGTGACGTCGCTGGCCGGCGGAGGAGGCGTAGTCCTCATCACAAGACCTCCTTCATTTAATGTAGGAGCCGGCCCGCCTGAGAAGGACAGAACTGTCCCGCGCGCGATACCCGCCCAGTGGGTGCAGTGTTCTTGCTGGAAAGCTGTGGACGGGATGTTGAAGAACGGGCATCACGCGAGCAGCGCCCCGGCGGCCGCAGCCTGCAGCCCGGAGAAGAGGAGGCGCACTGTCCGCGTCTGGTGCGACGGATGGTGAGTGCGCGCCGCAATGCACCTCCTCACTGCACCGAGCATCACGGCGAGCTCCTCAAGCACAGCTCTAATGGCACGACATGAGATTCTGAGGAGAGCGAGTCTGGGGATCGAGTCTGTTCAGCTTAGAATGCTCCTCTCCATCCCTTCGGCATTAGTCTGTGAACTCCAACCAAACTCCAAACACGACCCCTCCCTGCTCTTTTATCACATCACGCCTAAAGTGTATCTGCTGTCGTTCTGGTTCCATCTCAAGCCAGTTCCGCCCAAACCACATGGCTCCAGGTGAGCTCTGGTGACTGGCACTGCCGTGGTTCATCCACACGGCTGTTGGGCTGGTTGTGTTGATCGCTTTGAGATGATGATGATGATGATGATGATGAAGATGGTGTTGTTGTTGTTTTTATTGCTCTCTAAAGCATGCCCATGAGCAGGATTACGGAGCCTTTCTCTCTCGGGATTCCAGTCATTTCTCTCCGCCTGTGATGCAGTTTTTTGTAATGTTGCAGAATGTTTGGGATGCCACTTTATCGCCCAGTGGGTGAACGGCCAATGAGAGGTGGTGTAAACACGTAGAGCTGGCTCCATGACCCCCCTCGACCCGCACCTGACTGTTTCCCATAATCCTCCGTGCTTTCATAAGCAGAGCCTGCAGCTGGTTGAGGGTGAGGGATGCCTGGAGGAGAGACCTGAAGACCAGAGACATCGTAGAAGCGGTAGAGATCGGTGACGTTATCAGAGCGAATACCGTTATTTTACAGGGGTGTTCATCCAGAATCAAATGTTCTAATGGTTTGAACAGAACCCCCTTCCAGCGATCTCAATCCATCCAGCGGGGCTCTGCCGTCACAGCTGGTGGTCTACGCTCCTGAAAACCAGCCTTTTGGAATTTCCTGGTTTTCGGTTCAGAATTAAGCCAGCCCTGGCGTTTTATTTATGGAGCAAATGCTACCGCCGTTAATGTTATCTCTTCTCGCCGCCTTCACTAGTCCTAAAAATGGAAATAAATCTCTGTTTATTCTTTTTTCTTATCTGCTCAAAGGTCACCATCCGGTCCAGACCTCAAGCAGAGGAGCTATGTTATTATTAAACTGCTTTGCTTCCACTGAGGTGTATTTCAGACACGCGTTCCTCAGCGCCGGCGAGAGCCGTGGGAGCGCTTCATCCGGCATTTAAATCGCTCTGTTTTTACCTCAAGCGTATTTGACAAGGCAGAAATGTTTTTTGGTAGAGACCTTACGCGAACACGCCATAGAATCTTGAAAAAAGATTCGACCCCCTCATCCAAACGCTGTCAGTGTTGTTTTGTTGAAAGGGATTCTTGCAGTTTATTATTTGTGCTGTGGTTTGTCTCTGAGGATGGTTCCACATATTCTTTTTGTATAACATGTCTTTATTGATTTACTAGAGTTTAAACCCCAATACCCAAAACCCCAGGCAGGCTTAGGAGAAAAAATAAGAACATAATAAAAACATAATAATAATAATAATAACAATAATAATAAAAAAATAGATAAATACATAAATAATAATAATAATAATAATAATAATAATAATAATTAAAAATAGATAAATACATAAATAAATAATAATAATTAAATTAAGCACCATTTCACATTCCACAATTTCAGATTTCCAAAGCTTCTTCAATATCTCCATTTTTCACAAAATTCAAAAACACCTCCCAGATATCACAAAATTCAGAGGCTTTTTTCCTTATTATATAAGTGAGCTTTTCCAGAGCCAAACATGTTATTAGGTTTCTCAACCATAGTCCAATAGAGGGGCGAATAGCATTTTTCCAACATAAAGCTATACAACGCCTTGCTTGTATTAAACAATCAATCAATTTTCTTTCTACAGTAGACAGAGCTCAACATACAACCAAGGAATAGCATCCTCACAAGAGAACCAGTACAATGCAGTTGTTAACTGAGCAGCCCAGTAATACCAGACAAAATTTGGTAATCGGAGCCCTCCCCTTTCGTAAGGCAGATACAGTAAAGAAAGTCTCAGTCTTGGCTTCCTGTTATTATGGTTCCACATATTAATCTGATTCTTTTTTCTTGTAAAAGGATTAAACTTGTTTTAAGGTACAAATGTGGAGCTGTTTGGAGGGTTTCCCCACGTTTGAGTTCAGCATGACCCACAGAGGGTCGTTCTGTCGGGTCACTCTGTGTTCGCTGAGTCATCAGCTGGACCTTGACCCGTGGTGAGGATCAGTGGAGAACCCGTGGAGAGCCTTCTCTGAAGTTTGATCCCAGATCCTCAAACTCAAGCTCTCCCGTGGCCTTGTGATTCATGCACAGGGTGGGGTTCTAGCTGGCAGAGGGTTTCTCTCTGTGTTTGCCCAGTCTGGCCCTGGGTGCACTCTGCACCTGGCACACACTGTGAACGGGGATTCCGTAGTTTCCGGCTGAGGCTGTGAAGTGTCTCAGGCTTCTTCCTGATCACCAGAGTTTTCTGAATGGCCTTCAGTAATTATTACACAGCTGCTGGCCATAGAATGAGAAGAAAGTTGATTCATTTTATCCAAAAAGTGAAAATGATAATACGTATACATTGATTCCACACAGACTACAGTGTCTTTTTCCTGTGTTTTTTTTGTAACCGGCTTCTAATGGAAACCCCAAAACCAGTATCTCAGGAAGTTTGCATGCGGCAAAGGTTCCAGACACCTGGCGGTACACTGTAATATGGTAATTAGCACAAACACCTGCAGAAGCCTGTTGTCTCAGTACAGACACTGTGAACAAGGAGGTGAACTGCCGAGTGCTCCAGAGTCGTGTTCTCTGATGAAAGGAAATTGTGTACGGTAATATGTTTGTAAAACAAGGTCTCAGAGTCTGGAGGAAGAGAGGAGAGGCAGAATCGACATGGCCTGAGGTTCAGCGTAAAGCGTTCACAGTCAGAGATGGTTTGGGAGCCGTGTCATCTGCTGGTGATGGTCCTTAGGTCCAAGCTCAACCTCATGCTTCCTGCTGCTGACCAACTTCTTGGAGATGCAGATATCATCTTCCAGCAGGACTGGCCCCTGCAAACAGTGCCAGAGCTCCTAGCGTCTAGTTTAGGGGACCATGGCATCCGTGTTCTTAGTTCTCAGCAAACTCCCTCTGACCCTAAACCCGTAAGAAACCTCCGAAGAGCACCATAAGAGCAGAGTGTAGAGTGCTGCACACACTCAGACTGTTCAACTTTATGAAAAGAACTTCTTTGTGTGGCTCCAAAGCAGTATTCTAATTTTCTGAGATTCTGATTTTGGGGTTGTTGCCATTCGTTTTAATGATTAAAATGAAAGGAAACGAACCCCTGAAATACTGTTTGTGTGGAAAGATTACACGCAATTTATCGTGATTATAAGAGCAGCAGCTGTGTTTCCAAGTGGCATGTAAACACTAGATGCCTCTTTTCTTCAGTTATTCCATCTCTGTGTGCGGGTGTTGCTGGGATAGGCTGTCGGACCTTTGTGGACCTGAACACCTTCTCTGTGGCATTGCTCTCAAACTCCGGGCTCTAACACCCTGATAGATCTTGTGCTCTCCTCTGTTGAAAGAGGCATCACCACTGCACCAAATGCAAAGTGATTATCCTTGTGATTGTGCCGAAACGTTCCTCAGTCCACTACCTTCCTTGTGCTGCAGCTGGGTGAGGAGATCCATGGGCACACGGAGGAAACCGTCCTCCGCTTATTCCTACACTTTGGATTAAACTGAACGAACATTCAACTTCAATTCTTACTGCACGCCAACTGTACAAAGAGCCTCTTCAGGCTGTGAGGTTTAACAGGTGTAGGCAGCAGCAGTGGCGGCTCACCTTCGGTAGCTGGCTGCTGTACGGTTATTCCATGATATGCTTCTAATCTTTCACAGTTTTCCCTCTTCTTTCAGCTACGACATGGTCCACTACGGTCATTCCAACCAGCTTCGACAAGCCAAGGCTATGGGGGACTACCTCATTGTTGGAGTGCACACAGACGGTGAGCAATCTTCTAAACGTTTCTCCTCATGTCCGCTAGCGTCTGATATCACTTCTCCCTGACTCTTGCTATGTAACATGTAGAGGCGCTCTGTTCCTGGAGCGTTTAGTTAGGGGCCAAGCAGCAAAGCTGCACCCATTGTTTCTGTTGGTTTTCTTCCTATTATTATTCTTTCTTCTTCTTCTTCTTCTCCTCTTCTCTTCCACTTCCACTTCCACCGCTCGTCACATTTCAAGGAATGAACACATTTCATCGGTTCTTCTTGCTTTCCCTGGGATTTGAACCAACAACATCTGGTTTGCTAGCGCATTGCTAGCTCTACTGACAGAGGAAAAGGAAAGCTATCAGATTGTTTTTTGTTGACTTGGGCTTGCCTTGTATTGACTTGGGACTTGCCTTGAACTTGTAAAGTAGTGACTTGGTCCCACCTCTGTAACCTTTTTACTGTATCATCTATGATCTGAGGCTGCATGGAGTATTTCGTCGATCTGCCCCCTAGTGATCCGGAGATTTAAAAAAAATTGCCATTGCAGCCTTTATCTTCCAAACCATTTATTACAAAATTATAAAATTGGTTACGTTTTGAGCATAACGTTTTGAGTCGAACCATATCCAATATTTACTGTCGGCCATTTTTGGGTGTCAGTCAAATTATGTAAAAAAACGCTGTATTTGAAACTGCTTTACCATAAAATTCTGAAAGTTGGCATGCATGTTTGTCACCATGCCCTGAAAGGGACTCAACACATTGTATACCAGCGCCACCTTGTGGTCAAACGATAAAAGCAAATTTAGAAAAATGCTAATGACTTTGGCAAATATCCCATCTGATTTTTCTTCCTGGGACAAGCCGCAAACATTGATATCAAATGTACCATTTTTGATTGAACTTTTTCATTTTCCATCTCTCTTATTCCCTTTTTGGGGTCACAAGGGTCTGCCTATCACCAGCGCACATTGAGTGAGAGGCAGGGGTACACCCTGGACAGGTCGCCAGTACATTCTATTAACCTAACAGCATGTTTTTGAGTGATGGCGTGCATCTAGCGGCGGCTGAACGAGAGAGCTGTTATCACCACAATGATTCCCCTTAAAATGATGCTTTTGTCTTTGTCTTGATGCAGAGGAGATCTCAAAGCACAAAGGTCCTCCAGTCTTCACGCAGGCGGAGCGCTATAAGATGGTGCAAGCCATCAAGTGGGTGGATGAGATCGTGGAGGGAGCGCCGTACGTCACCACACTGGAGACGCTGGACAAGCATTGCTGTGATTTCTGCGTGCACGGGGGTTCGTTTCTCTCTCATAAATCACCAATGAGTGCAAAATCACGTGGAAGCAAACCAAATCAGGAGTCCAAATTGAATAACAGAAGTTTTCCATCAGTTCACACATAGCATTTGAACTCGACACGCGTTGAAATATTGTAGTTTACACACCAGAACAAACAGTTCAACACGTCTGTGCCGGATTCCCACATGGTTTCACACATCTATCGTACAATAAAGAACGGAGTGTGCAGCTTTCACTCGCAGACGATGTTCAAACTTCGAACTTTGCGCTTGATTTTACACTTAGTTTGCTTCTGATGTGTAAGTACCACTGAGATGATAAAGGTAATTCACCGCCGGCTCCAGAGCACTCTCCGGAGATCGGGCAGCTGCACGTTTTCCAGCATACTGCTGTTCAAAGAAACATATCTGAGAAAATAATAAACAAAGAATAATTTTAGCTCAGATGCTTCATGTGCTTCTCCCTTTGTGGTTCTTCCTCCACAGATGACATCACTCTCACCGTGGACGGGAAAGACACGTACGAAGAAGTGAAAAAGTCGGGCAGGTACAGGTAAGTGCCCGCGCTTCAGGGCAGGCGAGGTTTTGGATGCCGGGATTTCACCAACCCCTTCTGTCCAGAGAGTGCAAGCGGACCCAGGGGGTGTCCACCACAGACCTGGTGGGACGCATGCTGCTCATGACCAAAGCTCATCACAGCCACATGGTGAGCATTCATCACACCACTCTGGGAAAACATGGCTGAGGGGAGTGTGGTTGTTTAAAAAGGGGACGGTATACCCAAATGATCATGGTTAAATAGCTTGCTCACTTACTCCCTGGTTCAGAGTTACTGCTGCTGTGTGGATCACTGTCAGAATCAAACGAGCCACTCGTGTGCCGCTTTCAGTCACTCGCACTACTCCAAAATATACAACCACTTCAGTTTATAAAGACACAAAGCTGCTTTTTAAACATTACTTTGGGGCTTTTATTACAGAGTCAGGACTGGGTTTAGACAGGAAGAGGAGCCGGAAGAGATATGAGGAGAACGACTCGAACCCCTGCGCATATATGTCAGCGCTACACCATCCCCATATCTGACAGTAATATGTGAGAGAGACTGAAAGATGGATAGAGTTTTGATGCCACATACCAAAACCTCCCAGTGTGACTGTCCTATCAGGAGCCAGCACAGTACAAGGCTCTCCTGTTTTTAAAGAAGTGCAAAAGAAAACTCGAGAGCGCAATGACCCACACAGTTACGATTCTGTCCTGGTCTCTCTTTAGGTCGGATCAGACTACCAACAGCACACGGACAACCTTGGAAGAGTGAGTCTTTGAGAGCATTGGGACCTCGCTCCGAAACGATGCTCACAGATGCTCTGCTGTTTACAGGGACTGAAGGGCCACAGTCCGTGGACAGGGGTGTCCCAGTTCCTACAGACGTCCCAGAAAATCATCCAGTTTGCTTCAGGACAGGAGCCGAAGACAGGAGACACCATCATATACGTGGCTGGAGCCTTCGACCTCTTCCGTATCCTCTCATTGTTTGACTGCCTCCCCTGCGTGAGGGCGTGTCGGTGTTTTCTCTTTGACTCCTGCTCCTCAGACATCGGCCACGTGGATTTCCTGGATGCGGTGTTCCAGCTTTCAGAGAAGCCGTACGTTATCGTGGGCTTGCACTTCGATCAGGTGAGCAGAAAGCAACCGTCAAAACACTCCACGATTAGCATTCAGAAAGAACCCAAGGAACGTGAGATGTTTTGCATCCTCCCAACCAGGAGGTGAATCGTTACAAGGGGAAAAACTATCCCATAATGAACATCCACGAGAGGACTCTGAGTGTGCTCGCCTGTCGAGTGAGTGCTTGCTCCTCTTCACTAACACCACAAACACACCAGAAGGAACGACTCCATCAGAGAGGTGCTAGATCTTAGTTTGGCTCACACGGCTAGCAGGAGGAGAAGGCAGCAATGACGGCTGGAAGCAGGGAGGTGCCGATGAAGACGAGACGCTGATAATTCTCTTCTTTCTCTGCCAGTACGTCTCTGAGGTGGTGATTGGAGCGCCGTACGCTGTAACGAGAGATTTGCTGGAGCATTTCAAGGTATGCCAGTTGTCCCCCTGAAAGTCTGGAAATAGCTTCCTTCTTCAGGAGCTTGAAGGAACCGCTTCTGCTGTCTGAAATATCAGAACGCCCGTTTTAAGCTTTGATCAGAAACCTACGGCTGCCGTCACAGGTATGGCATCCATCCATGGTTATGTGCAGTCTGTGGGTAACAGCAGAAGGGTTTGCTCGCCTCATAGCTTCTCTTCAGTGTTCAATGATAAAACGCAAATGCTTTCTTGGCTTGCATTATATACTCCGTGAAGGTCAGTGGAGAGCAACACACTGTTCTCTTGCTACAGGTAGACCTGGTGTGTCATGGGCAAACTCAAGTGTTTCTGGACAGAGATGGATCGGACCCATACGCTGTAAGTCTCATACATTAATAACATTGCTTCTCAAACGAAAGAGCTCTGTGCTGCTGGTCGCTCATTTCAGAACTAGAAAAAGAGGAAAGAGCAGTGCGAGTGCTAGGAGACCGGGTGAGGGCAAGAGGAGCACATACAAAAGCCCTCGATGGGGAAACACACACAAAACCTACATATGTGTTTTAATACAGATATAGGAGAATCAATATATGTGACATATAAAAAATTCCTATATTATACATGCACACGCATACACACACACGCACACGCACACGCACCCCCCCCCCCACACACACACACACTCTACTGTTACATAAAAGAATTGGCCTTGCAAATGTTTCATGAAAACATGTAGACGTCGTAGCTTTGCATCTCTTCTCACTTACTTCACATAAGGTTGCATATATGCGCATATATCCTCATAGAGATTCTTTCCATGTTTCCAAAGGAGTAAAACTACTAAACTAAAGTAAAGAGGAACTCAAAACTGGAACAATACATTCAATGAACGAAGGTGGTGAAAAAAGAGCAAACGTTCACAAGCGAATGAACATCCCCTGCGGCAAGACCAGGAGTGACAGGGAAGTAAACGATAAAGATAAGATGAGGAAAATGGCAACAGATCAGAACACAAATGTGTTTATATATTGCTTTTATGCACATTATTTAATTAGCCCAGGTTTTAGATGTGGGAAAACCAGAGGAATACTCCACACTAGCACTTCCAATTCACGTGGGTAGCTACACGGGGAAGCTGCTCCACCCAAAGACGCATGGTCAGTGTGGCAGATGCCTCACAGAGGAAATCAAGCCAGGTAAAGCGAGGTACCTGGCTTTAAAGCTAAGAACCTCGAGGCAGCAGACTTCCCCCTTGTCTGTCAGTTTCCTGTTGGATCTGTGAGCAATCAGCAGAAATAAAGGCTTGAAGGTTTTCACTGTCTGAAACTGTACTTGTATCCTCAGCTCAGTAATCCTCACTATTTTCTCTTGTTTTCCACCTCAAGGTACCCAGGAAAATGGGAATTTTGAGGATGGTGGATAGTGGAAACAGCCTCACCACTGACAACATTGTTCAGAGGATCATCAAAAACAGGTTCTAGCATCATCTCTGCCATTCCTGCACGTATAGATGTTCTTCTGTGTTTCTGTGAAGGTTCTTCCACACTTCGGGTTTGTCGACCTTTTGCTTCTCACAGAATTTTTTATCCAAAGCGACTATCAACTGGGGAAATAATAAGCATTTTGTTACTAAGAGATAGTTAGTGATCAAGCAGGCACCTACTATCTGATCTGAACAGTCCTTTAAAGATTTTTAAAGGTTTTGCTTCATGATCCTGAGGGTTACGCAGCTGCAGAGTTACAACTCCGATCGCATAGGCATTATTAATCACACGTTTGGACGTACTGGACTAGATGTTTCTACCAGCCTTGTTCCAGGTTTTTGGTTCAGCTATTATTCCACTCTAGAAGTTCAGACTGGGACAGTATTTGCACCAGTTTTTATTCTGTTCCAGCCGAGGACTTCCGTCACACCTACCTTCATAAACCACTTAGCTCTGAAAACATGGCTTTGACTGTCAGCCAGGGGTTTGGAGGCTGTGTAGGGCTTTCACTTACATCAGCATCAGCACCTCCCACGTCACCCGGCAGTCCACTAGCTGTATTTATTTGTGTACACTTCTCTTGCCTCTAATCAGAGTGGGCTGCTTCCTCATTAAATATGCATGATTTTCACATTCTGATTCGTTGAACGCTGAGAGACAAGCCGCACCCCAAAGGTTAAAACAGCGTACCGTCCTTGCTCTTACATTTCTTTTCAGACAAACTTTCTTCCGTACCCTTGAACCACAGGTCGAGACACCAAAGGTCTCCAGAGGCTCTTCACCCTCCTTCTGGCTCGCTCTTCAAGCCAACAGCGAGGCTATCCAGCCTTCTTTTCACAAGCCACTGTTTCTAAATTGTCCTGCAGCGCCTGAGAGCAAACTTTCTTGTGAGCCACTTTTCTTCCTCATAGCTGACCATCGGGCGTACTCTGGCACCTGGTCTGAACTCACAGATCCATAGAAATCATCAGGTAGTGCTGACCCAAATGAATCAGTGCAAGCTCCATACAAACAGAAAGTGTCTTGGATGGAGTTGATTTCATTCGAGGTTGAAGAAAGCTAGCTGTTGTTAATTCGGTGAAGTGTAATCCATGCGATCGTTTGTAGAGTAGCTTTGTTTGTTTTAGTTTAGTGCACACATTCTTATTTCATATCATCTCGCATGGCTCTTGGAAATCATTGCCTCATACGGATGATCTTTGGTACCTAGCTCAGGTGCTAATTACCCCAGGATTATTGATTAGTGGTATTAAACGAGTACACCTTCCGACAAACACCATGAAAACCATACAAACACAAAGAAGAATCAATAAACGACTCCAAGCAAGCAGCGCATGGATCAAATATTACAGTTAGCATCAGAACGCCCGACTCAAGAGTCACTTACCTGATTCAAAAATGTGATTAAATTAGAGATATTAGGTCTTACACTGGCATTGTTTCTTCTTGATTCGCAGGTTGATGTTCGAGGCAAGAAACCAGAAGAAAGAGGCTAAAGAGGTGGCAGTGATCCAGGCCATAAAGCGCCGAGAAGAGGAGAGGGGTAAGGAGAGCCCAAGCTGCGCAGGAGGTCGAAACTACAGCCTTGCACTGCCGCTGACTCTTTCTACTGGACATACAAACAGCCAGAACACCAGCAATGACACAGCCAACCCGATCCTCTAGGAGACGTGTGTCTTTCTGGGGAAGGCATAACCGTTTCACAAAGTGGTACTTTTGTATGTTAATCTCATCAATATCGAGAAACGGTGTTGGCATAAGCCTCATGTCGAAATGTGGCCATCAAAAGGGCATAAGCAGAATGTATGAACATGCATGGACTCTTATCACGTAGCCACAGACATCACCAGAAGGAGCTTTCCATCAATTTTTTGGACGGAAATTAAGCATCGATCAGATGATCTCACAGAAGAAAGGCATGGCCTCAGATCTTTTACTTGCTGCCAGTGTGAATGACCTCATCATGGCAGTCCAACGCTGCTCAAAGTCTTCTGTAGCGACACTATTCATTCTGTAAAAAGGATTAGAATTTATTTTACATGATAACTATCATATGAAGTATTTTTGATTGTAAACCTTTACCAAACAGATCAATTATGCAGAACATCAATCATTTGTGGTAAAATGTTCTACTTTTTAAACTACTTTTTTGTTGATGAATTATTTCTCAGTCATCGTAAGTAGTAAAAATGTTACAGCAACTCGTCTGGGCTTGGGTCTTTTGTTTTGCTTGATGTACAGCATCCACGAAGTATTCGCAGTACTGGTTAAAAACCAATCCCTTTCAATAACAGGCAAAAGCTGACGCAGTGGGTTGCTCTGAGGCCTTTTAGGGAGAAGGTTGTTGGTTTGAGGCTCGCCGGTTTGCATGTTCTCCCTGTGCTTGTGCAGGTTTCCTCTGGGGGGACTCCGGTTTTCCCCACAATCCTCCAAAAAACCATGCGTCTTAGGAGAGAATGTGTGTGTTGTCCTCTTCAAGAAATCAGCAACACGAAGAATTCCAAGGCAAACTAAATGTGTACTCGAATCAAACTTGTTAGCGATAGAGAAACTTGATGGAGAATGATGAACTTGATGACGTGATGGAGAAAACTTGGTGGAAAGTAACTGCTAAGGAACAGAGCAATATCACAGAGATTCTGTAGGTTGAAGATGTGTGAGAGCCGGAGATTCAGGTAAGCTCTGCTCCTCTGCTGGTCGCTTCTGAGCATGTGCGGCTTCTTTCTAACTGTCATGGCAGCTCCCTGATCTTACATTTTATATGGTGTAAACAAGAAGACCAAGTGAGCAAGAAGGCTGGTGATTCTTCCACAATCTTTCCACTTTTCCCTGTTGGGTGTTTTATCTATTTCATATTTACAAAAATTGGGCTCTTCTTTGTTGCTTTTTATACAAAAAAACTGCCTTTTTGTTACCAATTGCTGTTACCAATTTATTTCTTTTTTTGGAATTATTGTTGCCAGATTAACTCATCGTAAATAATGTACCGGTAATTCAGATTGACTGACTCTATGCACATTTTTCAGTAATTTTGTATTCATTTCTTGTGAACCTAGAGTTCGTTAGTAATATATCTAAATGAGTGATGGTAATAAAAATATTTCATTAATAGCTTTTATTAATCCATGGTGCTATTTTTTAATCCTTGGTGCCCTCGCTTCTATTAATTTTATAATTAACTTAATTATTTTTTGCTATAAATGTCTAAGTTAAAGAAGAAATGAGTTTCTGATATAATAATAATAATAATAATAATAACTGAATTTCAGTCTTACGATCCACACAACTCGCTGTATTTGTTTTTACAGTGTATGTCCACACAACACTCCGTGCACACTTTTAAAGAAAAAAAAGTTTGTTTTGATTTATTTTACTGCAGGGTGTATATTTTTCGGTGCTAGTGAAATATCTGCCGGTCCTGCATGAAAAAAAGCTGCTGGTATAAGCTAATTTTTCACTGGCGAACGCCCATTTCTTGCGAAACGAAAGTTACAGGGTTTCTGTTCGGGCCTCGCCTCTTTCGCGCCAGCGACGGCCGCCGAGCCCCGAGCCTCCCGCGAGGAGGGAGCACACCTGCAGCAGAGGAACAGGTGAGAGAACCCCCAGCTCCTCTCCTCTCCTCGGAGCAGCGTCAGAAGCTTCTCCGGGAGACCAGCAGGAGCAGCTCCAGCTCACGCTGCTCATCCAGGAGCTTTCCGCGGCTTCCGTTTGGAAGCTTTTCACGGCGTTTCTCCAGTGACGGAACGGTCCTGCGCAGCTCGCAGCGCTCACAGCTCGAATAAAGCGAGATGTTTGAGCTGTTAGCTGTCGAAAATAACATTTGACGCGTTTGGAATAACGATGGCTTTACGCAATGCCTCGGGAAACGCGTCATTAAATGGACGCACTATAGGGCTGCGTGAGGTGTTTCCTGTAGAGACGCTTCGTGTACATAAACATTTATTCTGGGCTGGTTCTAATAGTTATTATATTCATAAAACTAGTATGAACTATGAAGTACTTGCTCGCTTCGCGGTGAGAGCAGACCGGAGAACGCCACAGCGCCGCCTGGAGGCCGGGAACAGATTTGTGTGAAAAGACAGATATTCTGATCGATCTGTTATCCGCGGGCCACTGAGAGGCCTTTAAAAGATCATACCGGCTCGCCGCCATTTTCATTTACAAGGATTCAGTGGCATAATATAATGTTCTCTAACAAAACCCCATGTCTCTAGCATTTTCCTAAGCTGAGATGTGCCAATTTGTGACACGATACAAAGTTCCCTGTATCACCATAAGTGAAACCAACCAGTTACACGAGGTCTTTCACAATGGTAGCTAATGAGATTCAGTGCATTTCAAAATGAATGGGACTTATTTTGCCTTGATTTCCGAAGGGGAAACTTGTCCTTATTACTGATGATTGACAGCTGCTGGACTGCTCTGCTCACCCCTGTGTCGGACCCCAGACGCATGTACTGGTGGCAACCAGCTGTAAATTCCCATTGTGTTTGAGCAGCAGCAGTAAGTGAGGGCTTCCATCTCCTGCCAGTGTGCAAACTGCCAAGGGTTTCCCCTGGAGCATGGAGCCTTTGACCCTAGGGAGAAGGGCCTGTAGTTGTTCGCTGGGACCGGGTCAGTGCAGGATGTTTTCCTCAGCTGAGTAATGTTCCAGGCTGGACTCTGTTGAAGATGTGCAGCTTCGCTAGGTTGCTGGCTCCTCAGCTCGCTATATACCTGGCCTGTGGAGGGAGACTGAAGAGAGTGGCATCAGAAGGAGGAGCGGGCCTGGAGATAGTGGGGTTCTCAGCTGGCATTAAGGTGGAACTTATTGAAAAAGCCTGTAGTTTCACCATATTTAGAAGAGATAATATTGCTTCTGTCGGCCTAATCTTGCATAAATACGGCGCACATGTGGGGCCTTCCACGCCTTATTCAGTGGCTGATCCCAGAGCAGCTTACATTTTCAGAGCACGATTCAACTCATTAGAGAAGATGAACTTTGACTCAACTGCTGAAACAAACAGAAACTGAAATCCATGCAGTGCTGGGAAATCATGTGACCTGGAAGTTCCCTCACATCTCTTATCTCTTCAGCAGAAAATGAAGTGCCATCACTGCAGCCACGTTCCAGTGGAGAAGTCCCCGAAGTTCTGCAGTCAGTGTGGCCTCAAACTGATGGAGCTGACGGGAGCCGGTAAGATCTCACCTCTTTCTCTCTGCTACCATTTGTAATCTATCGGTTTGTTGTTTAACAATCTACATGGTACACCTTAGTTTTAAGTGTCAAAAGCGGTGGACGTAACTAAGGAATTTGTGAAAGGGAAAGTGACATTTTTGTGAATATGTGATATTTCTATTATATTATATTCTATTCGTACCAGATTAAATTAATGTTAATACATTGTATTGATCAGTACAAAATTGTATAAAATTAAACAATTACAATTTGCCGAAAAAAAAATCCACGAGTTTATGTCTGTATATTTGTATTTTAAGATTCATAAAAATAAGTACAAACACATGCACAGTTGATTTGGAATAACTATAAATACATAGGGAAATAAAATAACTCCCACGTGTATACACATACTGGTCATCAACAATATTGAAACTCATAATGTTGCTAATTATAACATAAAAAAAGTAATCAACAATATAAATGAAAATGTCTATATAATAAAGATAAATAGCATTAGAACAACAACAACAATAGAAAAATTTTACGATACAATAACTTAAAATCAAATTTCACAAACGGCTGTATTTCTGCAATTCCACAACAAGTGATCAAACGAATCGGGTTCATCAGAGCAAAAACAGTATCTTGTATTAATATAACGGTAATGTCTTTTCAAAGAACACTTGTCCAAGTATAAAATATCTATGGTTTCAACCATAGACTTTAAAATGTAATCGCAGGTAAATGTAACTCCCACTATCTCCAGGCCCCCTCCTCCTTCTGATGCTCTCTCTTCAGTCTTCCTCCACCGCCCAGCCTACCATGTTGCTTCACCGCCCAGCCTATCATTGTGGCTGCTGTGATCTCCATGCGACTTCATTCTAAGGCCTGTTTCTTCTTTTGTCTGTGGAGAACTCCGATCGTAGAAAGTCCAGGCTCTGTTTAGTGGGCTAAAATGAAAATAGTTTAAAGCGTTTGAAATGCCACGTGTGTAAATGTGATTTAAATAGAAAAGTAATAAAACGCACATTCTGTGGTGTTCATGTTTAGAATGCTAGAACACCTCTGGAAATGTGATGGAATGCTTCTTTGAGTCGTCTGAACTTTTACCAGTTCTGACCGGGGTCTGATACAGGACTTAATATTTGAGCTCTGGTGTACTGGGGGAAGAAACGGCGAAACATGAATTAAAATACGGCAAGAATTTGTCTCATCTTTTGAGTTGTGCTTTGCTGCTCCCTCTCACCAGATCTGTAGATTTTCTGTAGATCTAGATGAAAATTTAATAATTCTATTTGACGTGCTAATAAAAAATAACTTCAGAACACTTTTTATAGCAGACACAAAAAAAGTCTGGACAGACTTTGGCTTGGATGGAGCATTGCCGATATTCCTTTTCCTCTTTTAGCCAGTGAAAAAAATTCTGGTGAAACCTGCTCGCCGACCTAATAGGAGCATCATAAAGCATCAGAGAAAGAGCTGGAACACGGAAGTGTGTGACGTGCGTCAAACTCGCCTCACAGTCACTTTCAGAATGTGTTTTGAGGAGCGCTCAGCGAGGGGTGAAGGCATAGCCCAGAGTCGTTCAGATCACGCTTCGTCTGCTTTCTTTCCTTGGCATGTATCGTTAATAAATAATTTTTTGTAAATCTACACCGTACTGTGCTCATATCCTCCACCAGTGGCTCTTTAAGCTTCACACGTTTGATTCATGAGCAAATGCACTGCCACCTACTAAACCTTTAGGAAGGGGGACTTTAACCTAATCTAAACTTGTGAAAAAATGACATCTGTAAAAAACTATTCGTAGAATAGTCTCACAGTCACTTTATGAGAGCATTGATTATTTCCCAGTCGCTGTGTGTCAGTGAGGACCCGAGCGGAGGAGAGATCCTGTATCAATAAATAGTTTTTTTTTTGTTTTCCAAAAACTCGTTATAGTTAACCATTTCATTTATACGAAAGTATCTCTGTATTGGGTTCAGTTCCTCAATTACTGTAAGTACGTCTCATATGGCCGGTGGAGTGAAGACGAAGCAGCACGATCGCCCCCCTGTGGCTGGCTGCAGAATGATTTCTGTCCAATGCAACTCGCTGGAATCAAGCCGAAATTTTAAAATTATTTCCTCAGAAATTACGTTATTTACAGAAACAGTTTTAATGTTTTTGATAGTTATCTAAACAGTCAACAGAGTTCAACGGTTTTTTAGGTTTATTTTCCGTGTGGCTCGTTTATCCCACCAAAACTATGCCACACTGAACAGAGCTGATTGACCGCTGGCATCACGTCGTGAGAAAGATCATTTACGCTGCCAACAATTTCTCAAATACTTGTTTCTGCTGCAAAGTGAATAGTCGAACAGTGAAAGAGATTTCTTTTTTTAAAGCAGTACGGAGTGTACGGGATCACAAGAGAGAGCAGAATTTTGATGATGGACCACATTGTTGAGTTAAAAAAAAGAGTTCCCAGATGCCATGCAGCTTTTAAGCTTCTCCATGCTGCGGGTTATACTGAGGATAAACAGTTAATGCTTACACCATGCTCCATCATCTCTTTCCCTGAGCTCAGATCAGCTTGAAGCCGGGTATGGCGCAGGACACATCCTTGCGATGGCAGCCTGTGAAAGGAACAGTGGCACGCCCCTTCCCTCCGTAGTGCTAGGGTCTTCTCCTTGGGCAAGAGAGATTAACCCTTAAGCCCCCCTTACGAGGGTTACACTAAATCTAGACTGCACTTACATCTGCATATTTTGGACACAACCACTACACTACTTGTGAAGATCCAGAACAAACTCTTTTCTGATTCCCCATTGTAAGGGGCAATTTGTTAGCCATGAGTTGCGACCCGTGTCGGCGGAGGAAGAGGTCCTGGTGTTTGAGGAAAATGGTTAGCTGCGGCTGCCACCTTTCCAACACGACACTTTGGCTCCTACTTCGTCTAGACGGGAGGTTGGAATGGCTCGATCCAATCAATCGGCTGGTCAAAGAAATGATCTTAAAACATCTATAAGACACTTTGGCTTAGAGTCAATCAAGTTATAAAAAGCAACCCGTTGCTTTTACTGGCTTGAGTATACCATCAGTATATCCTTGATGCATAATCTGCTGGAGTTCCGCGGCTCTGTGCATCCCTATTTTTTGGGCTCCAAGGTGGGTGAGGAGTACTGATGATGAACAAGAAAACTCAAAAATATGGCAAATAAACCAAACCACAAACGACATCGGACGGATTTAGAAACTGACAACCCAAATGGAAAAATTAATGACACAACGACGAAAAATGATGAGTGGCCAAAATTTATAATTATTGAATCAACTTCTGCTGACTATCAAATCACTAGGCTGTCTCCTTTTGCTATCCAGAAAGGTATTGCTGGTATAGCGGGTACAGTTAAAGAAGTGAAAAAACTGCGATCAGGTCAAATTCTTGTTGAATGTTATAAAAAAGCCAGTCCAGAGAACCTACTTCAAACAAAAATGATAGCAGCAGTTCCTGTGAAGACATCACCACACCCAACTCTCAATTATAGTAAAGGAGTGATCCGCACCAGAGAACTTGAAGATGTTGATGAAGAAGAAATACAAGAAGAACTGAAGCCTCAAGGAGTTACTAACGTAAGGAGAATTACCATCAAAAGAGAAGGACGAACAATCAGAACAAGTACCTACATTATCACCTTCAACAAACCAACAATCTGGCTAATTATACAGAGCTACAACGCTTAATTGCTGTCATCAACCCCATTGTTGTATGTCTTCAGGAGACACAACTGTCAAAAGACAACACTATTTCTTTCAAACATTTTAACATTTTGAACACTCTTGGTCCCAGTAACAAGCGTGCTTCTGGAGGAACATCCATTCTAATACGCAGTGATTTAATTCACAGCAATATCAAACTCACTAGTAATCTACAAGTAACTGCAGTAAGATTGACACTCAGGAAAACCATCACAATTTGTTCTCTCTACATCCCTCCAGATGCAAATATAAAACACACAGAGCTAAACCAGCTTATTACCCAACTTCCTCCCCCTTTCATTTTAATGGGAGATTTTAACAGTCATAACTATTTGTGGGGTAGCAACCAGTGCAACGCGAAAGGAAGGAAATAGAAGATTTTATTGAGAATAACAATTTATGTCTTTTAAATGATGGTTCAAACGCTTATCTGCACCCAGGACACGGAACCTACTCTGCAATCGATTTAACCATCTGTCAGCCCGAACTCCTTTTAGACTTATCCTGGAAAGTCCACCCTGATTTATGTGGAAGTGACCATTTCCCTTTAGTCATAACAATTAAAGGACAAGAAGAATATTTTAAAGTGCAAAGGTGGCAAATTAAAAGAGCAAACTGGACTTATTTTAAAGCTCTATGTGATGAGAAATTTACAGTTTTCCTTGAAGATGATCCAAATGCTATGGAAAACTTCACCAAAACCCTCATTTCTATAGCTGAAGAATCCATCCCAAAAACGTTCTGGAAAAACTCCACTAAACGAACTCCATGGTTTAACGAAGATTGCAAGAAGGCTATTAAAAAGAGGAAAAAAGCCGAAAGATGTTTCTCTAATCATCCAACTACTGAAAATCTTATTAAACTCAAAAAGGAAAGGGCACAAGCAAGAAGAACAATAAATGAAAGTAAAAAAGAAAGCTGGAGAAGATTTGTTTCCAATTTGTCAACAAATACTTCACCAACTAAAGTGTGGAAGCTGATCCGGAAAATGAAAGGAAAAAATACCAGTCCACAAATACAACACATTAAGCGAAAGGATGATATCTTGACATCAGCGCAAGAAATAGCAAACGAAATAGCAAAAACACTTGAAAGTAATTCTTCAGTTGAAAATCGCAGTGCTGCGTTCAGAGCCCTCCACGATGGACATAAAGGAAAAATTAACTTTAACTCAAATAATGAAGAACCATATAATCAGCCTTTCACATTGGACGAACTACAAAAAGCTATGAAGAAATCTCACGACTCAGCCGTTGGTCCAGATGATGTCCACTATCAATTTATAAAAAATCTGCCCTCCACTGTTCTTAGATTACTGCTTAAGCTCTACAACTCCATTTGGATTTCTGAAAAATATCTCACCAACATGGCAAGAAGCTGTAATAATCCCTATTCCAAAGGCTGGAAAGGATCACAGTGACCCCTCAAACTATAGGCCTATTGCCCTGACCAGCTGCCTGTGTAAAACCATGGGGAGAATGGTCAATGAACGACTGGTCTGGATGCTGGAATCGGAAAAACATATCAGCAACGGATTCAGAAAAGGCCGAAGTACAATTGACCACCTTGTTTCACTCGAAAGCTACATTCGAGATGCTTTCATCAGAAAAGAACATGCAATAGCAGTATTTTTTGATCTAGAAAAAGCCTACGATACAACTTGGAAACAGGGAATTTAAAAAGATTTACATGGAATTAATTTTAAAGGGCGACTGCCAATTTTTATCCAGAATTTTTTAGCCAAAAGATTTTTTAGAGTCAAAGTCACAAATACATTATCAGATCGATATGAACAAGAACTTGGAGTACCCCAAGGAAGTATCCTATCTGTGACCCTTTTAATATTAAAATAAACAATATTGCCAATATCATTGGTACCGATGTACTCTGCAGCTTGTATGTAGACGATATCTGCATATGCTATAAAAGCAAGAACATGGCAACCATTGAAAGGAAGATTCAACAGAAGATAAATAAAATACAGAACTGGGCAATGCAAAATGGTTTTAAGTTTTCACAAGCAAAAACAATCTGCACTCATTTCTGCCAACTACGGTCGTTACACAATGAACCAGAACTATTTATGGATGGAACCCCAATTAAACTATCCAAAGAAACCAAGTTTTTTGGAGTTATCTTTGATAACAAACTCTCTTTTATCCCACACATCAAAGCATTAAAAGAAAAATGTTTTAAAACCATGAATATTTTAAAGGTTTTATCCAAAACTAAATGGGGTGCAGATAGTTCGACCCTGATGAACATATATCAAACTCTGATCAGATCTAGGATCGACTACGGGAGTATCATCTATGGCTCAGCTAGGAAATCTTACATCCAAGCCCTCGACAGCATACACCACCAAGGCATTCGTCTGGCACTAGGCGCCTACAGAACATCACCAATCCCAAGCTTATATGTAGAGTCAAATGAGCCATCACTGGAAAACAGACGACTGAAACTAGCTCTGCAATATATAATAAAATTATGGACAAACAAAGGGAACCCAGCCTTTACCCCAGTTTTTAAAAATCAACTTTTAACTTTTTATAACAAGAAACCAAAGCAAATCCGTCCTCTTGGATTGCGTATGAAATCACATCTGGAAAACCTCAAAATTGACTATGAATCACTGGTACAAACGCACTTGTGCAAAATTCCACCGTGGGACCAACAAAAACCCAATATTCACTTCAACTTAGGAAACGAACAAAAATCGAAAACACACCCAAATATCTACCACCAACGACTACTGGACTTCAGGGACAATTTCCCAAGCCACATCACGGTATACACAGATGGATCAAAATCTGGAAACAAAGTGGCTGCAGCCTTCACAACAAAAGGGCATGAACAAGGAGTCCGTATCTCAGACCACTGCTCAGTTTTCACAGCAGAAGCAAAGGCTTTACTGATGGCACTACAGTTCATCCAAACCAGAACCCGGAAAGAATACCTCATCATTTCTGACTCCAAATCATGCCTCGAGGCACTGGAAAACAATGAGAAAAACCACCCAATAATAACAGAAATACTAATTAAACTGGCATATCTGAGAAGAAAATCTTTTCACATACTCTTCTACTGGATACCCGGACACATTGGAATTCCAGGAAATGAACGAGCGGACCGCATCGCCAAAGCCTCTACAAAACAAGAACTAACCCCATGCCAGATACCAGCATCAGATTTAAAACCATTTCTCACTTCTTACATTGGAAAAAGATGGCAGACTGAATGGAACCAGTGCATCAAAAATAAACTATATGAAATAAATCCTAACATTGGAAAGAAACAAACACAATTCAACAATCGATGGGAACAGGTCATTTATACAAGATGCAGAATTGGACACTCTAGGCTCACGCACCAGTTTTTAGTAACTGGAGATAGTCGAGCTGAATGCCACTCATGTAAAGTTCCTCTATCTATAAAACATATTCTAGCTGACTGTCCTTTTTAACCCCCATCAGAAAACAATTTTATTCTTCTACAACTCTAGATCACATTTTTAATCAAGTAGATCCAAATATGGTATTAAAATTTCTAGGAAGAGCTGATTTTAAACATTTTATCTAATTCAATAACTTAAATTGCTCTCGCCCTGGAAATAGCCATAGAAGCTGGAAGGGTGTTTAAAAAACAATGAATGAATGAATGAATGAATGATCAGCTTGAAGGGAACATTACTTCACCAGAAGAGGGCAGCAGTACACTGCGTTCTACATGAAACCCAACACCAAGAGCCTAAACTGTGGCTCTAGCCATAATAATTCCCTTCAATAATTGTCGTCAAAGCACATCTTTGGGTAAAGGACTTCCAAAACAAGTAAAACTGATTAATGATGAGGGGTTGAAACATGATTGAAGAATGCAACATCACTGTACACGAATGTTGTCGGTTGTCTGATCATGTTGGATCGGCTGCGATTGACAGCCTGCACAAGAACTCAAAAAATAAAGTGCAAGACCTTTTAGAATCTGAGATGGCAAAACCGTTCATTCCACCTGAAAGTTACCATTCTGGCAAAAATAGGGCATAAATTAGAGACTAAAAATAAGAGTCCCTGCAGGTGCATGTGAAAAGAGTGTGTGATGCAAACTGATGAAACGAGAGAGTACTATTGAAACTTCCCTTGTCACGTGGAGGACGGTTTCCTCAGGGCACTGTAGAATCTGTCCAGCACCCTGACACACTTCCTGTTGCAGATCACGACTGAGAAACATACAGCCAACAGGAACATTTAGAACTGCCGTCGGGACCATGTAAACCATCAACAGAATCAAAGCAGGAGGGTGTATTGGTGGAGCAAGGAATGTTAAAATAGAGGAAACCGATTAGTTCCTGTTTCCAGAAGTTTCGACTCTCAGAGTGACAGCATTAGATGAGTGAGCGCAGGTGCGAGTGGAACATATGCACAGGGACCCGCACAAAATATAAATATCTGTAGAACAAAACTCTGTCATTTATCTACTTCAAAATATGACCAAAACAAAATAGAAACAATGTACAGGTGCCAGGTTGGAACTATGCTCTATGCTTCCCCAAGCTTCTCCCAACTACTGTAATCTTAGCAGGACATGAGTATCACGGCAGCCGGAAAATGCCAGCTGTTGCAGCTGTCCCACATTGTTAAAACGCATCGAGCATTTGGTCACTAGTTATTTTTCTGAAACAAATTATTCTTTTGATAAGAATAGCTGCGTTCTACATTTGCATTCATAATGTGCAGAGTTTTTTGCAGGGCAATGAAAGGGGCAGACGTTAGTAATATCCTTGTACCTCAGTCAAGTTATTGTTTTAAAGTTAATTCAAGTATAAAAAGTGAGATTATACATGGCCAGATGCTTGATCTTGAGTATAAACAACTTTTGCATTTACGAACATCGATGTGTAGAGGCTGCAAGCAGAAGAACAAACTAGCCACAGCAGAAACCCACCCTCCCATTAACCCCCAAACACAAACTCACCAGTTGAGACTAATAACTTCTCCTTCAGACAGGACTCGAGAGCAGCCCCAGAGCTCCACAAACCCCGGAGATGAATCCACTGGGGAGGTGATCGACATCCAGCTGGAAGCAGAAGCACTGGATCAGAAGAATGCTAACAAACGACCCAGCGAACAGATCAACCCCGCCCCGAAGAAGAAGGTGAGCTTCGCTGAAATGTCATGTAGTAGAACTCGGTCACTCCTGTCCTCCGGTATCTTCTGGACAGAAATGTTGGTTTAAATGTTCCTTGCCGGTTGAACTTTAAAATGCATGCTCAATGTTTAACTCTGCTTCGACAGAAGAGAAAGAGAAAGAAAAAGTCTTCTGCTTCGGACGACGCTTCATCTCTGATGACGTCTCTGTCTGATGCATCACTGACTGATAAGGAGAAGATAATGGAGCTCGATCAGTCTTCGGACAGTGATGCAGACGACGTGTCCCAAGCGGCCAAAAAATCCTACGAGCTGAGTCCAGCAGATGCTGAAGCCGGCAGAATGGAGTCTCCGTCTAAAGAACCGATACAGAGCCGAGAGAAGAGACCTGAACAACCCGAGCCATCAGCACCAGAGCCAATCGGGTCCAACGATCCACTTGGAGGAACCGAACAGGAACTTGAAGCTGCAGCCCGACCAAATAATGAACCTGGAAAAATCCAAGGCCTTGATCTGAACGCTAATGTGGAGAAGAGAGAGAGCAAGCAGGATGGCACAGGAACCAGAAGAAAGCAGGATCCCCAGAGCAGAGATAGCAAGAAGAACCAGACCTCTGGTGGAAGTCCACTGACCAAAGACAAACAGATTGAGAAGCAGCAGAATCCTGACTCCAGGAAACCCAGTGAGAGTTGTGACACGAAGAACAAGAAAGATCACGTCCCACCTTCCAAAACGTAGGTTTCCTACAAGGCCAACGGTGGCACCAAACTAGGAACACCACACTGAACACAGCTCTAGTTTTTCTCTTGCACTATATTCTCACTGGCCACTTTATTAGGAACATCTCCTCCTGCCTTTACCACCCCTCTCAAGGCTGAGCATGCTATTCTGCAGATCTTGGTTGAGTTAGTCCAGTTCCTGCGAGCCCTCAAACCTCTACCTCAAAGCTTTGCTTCTTGGATAACTCTGTGAACCCTGGAGATGGCTGAGCATGGAAATACCAAGACAAGTCCGTCTAGCAGAAACAATCATTCCATAACCATTAGCTCTGATCAGGGTTCATCCCATTCCCCAAATGCCTTGATTTGCAGCCGCCGGTTAGCAGTTCTTCTTACCAAGCCATCCTTGTACCTAATAAAGTGGCTGGTGAATTTATTACTAAAATGACTGTCTCAAATATTGTGTAACTTTGTTTTCCGATTTAAAATCTACAGAAATCTGAATGAGGAACCACAGACATCTTCTCAGAGAATGGTGTTTGGCCCACCGGCTGCTATCGAGCAGGTAATCGAGCACTACGTGTTCCAGAGATACATGCGCTCACACTCATTGTGCTGCCACTCAGTGTCACCTTTCCAAGAGAGCGGTGCAAGACCTGGTCGTGTTCAGTCCAAAAAGGGTCACAGAAAGGGCTGGACTTTTTGCCACACATCCTCCAGCGTCTTCCCTTGGAGCACAGAGGTGCAGAACCTGAGCTGGAAAGCTTTAAAGATGAGGAGTTGATTGTGAACGTGTGTCGAGGTTCAGCTAATGGAGCCTCCACTGACTCTCTGGCCTTTGTGAGGCTTGTAGCACAGCTCAAAAGAGTGGCTGCTCAGCCTGCGCTGAGCTAAAGGAACAGATTGCTTCTGATCTTCCGATTGCTTCTCAACATCTCGTCATTTTCTACTAGTGTAACGAGATAAAGGAAAATATTGAAGCGTTTATATAATTCTGAATAGAAATGCCTCTGATGTAAAGATGTGCTATGACCAGATCCAGAGAACAGTGAACAGATGTGAACGCTTGAATGCTTCTGTCACATTTAGAAGAAGGACGGTGATCCCGAGGCTGCTCTGAAGCAGCAGCAGCAGGCTCCTCACACACAGACACGGTCAGCCTCTGACAAACACAGTGAAGGAGATGCTCCTGCAAATCAGCACGAGGCACCTTCTAAAAGGTATGTTGGATAGATCTCAGTTTGAGGCATCAGTTTATTCGCACAGGAAGTTGTTTCTGAGGCGTAAGAGTGGTTACTCGTGGTGTTTCAGCAGAACACTCAAAATAAAGTAATGAAGAAGCAGCACAAGCGAAACAAAAAGCACCGTTGTTCCATCTGGTTCCTTCATGTCATTGCCGTCTCAGTATTCCGCTGCCGCCGCCCATCAAAAAGGGTTTTGCAGCATCCTCTTTATGTTTGTGGTAGATGTAAGAATCTCTTGTGAGATCGCTTGTAGAAGGTTTGGATGTGTAAATAGACGGGCGGAGCAATAACGTGGATGAAAGAACAGGGTTTCCAGGTGGAGTTAAAAAGTCTTACACCCATTGCTCACGGCTCTTAATTAGTTGTTCACAGGTTTTATTTCCCAACGTCCATGTAAGGCTCATTTGAGTTCTGATTTGTGTTTGCTTGCTTGATTTGCGATGTTGTAAGTCTCCTTGCATCTTCTCTAAAGAGTGTGAGCCTCAAAAAAGCTCTCGGTTTAAGCTCCCGGTTTCAACTGTGAGGATTCTTGTGAGCAATCGGAAGAACAGAAGAAAAGGCCTGAAGTGGAAGAGTAAGAGAAATCTCAGATAATCAGAGGTGCAGGATGGTGAGAACAGTCACGGACAACCCATAGACCAGCTCCAAACACCTACAGCATCATCTTGCTGCAGATGGCGCCCCTTTACACAATGAGATGCTGCATGGACAGGTGATGTGGAACAAGCCTTTCTCTGCACACGACACAAACGCTGTCGTTTGAGGCACATCTGAACAAGCTTCATTCTGGAGGTGCTAGGGGGGGCAAGTTTTTGGGGCAAAACAAGGATTGTTATGCACGGCAGAAAAACACCACAGCATTCAATGAGAAACACTTGCTCCTTGCAGTAAAATCTGGTGGTGGTTCCATCATGCTGTGGAGCTGTGGTCAGTGCAGGGACTGGGAGCCTTGTTTCCACTCAATATCAGTAGATTATGGAGAACAATGTCCAGGAATCAGTGGCAAAATTGAAGACCGTGACTGGAATGTTCTGCAATGTCCATTATATTACTGAACATGGGTGCCAAAACATTTGCTTCCCAATGTATTGGAAAATAACTCTAAACATAGTTTTTTTTGGAAGCATAGGTTTCCAAGGAGCTTGTAGATCTTTGATTTTTAGGATTGGGGTCAATGTTAAGGTTAAGTTTGGCTTCGAGCCGATGTTTGTATTTCCATGATTCCCCCAAACAGTTGATGTACTTCAGGTCGTGTGAACTGAAAGTGGTGATAACATCAACGTCTTTATTGCAGAATTCAGCCATCGACTCAGCACATCACCTCGAGGCAGCGCCTCACCATCTACTTCCACGCAATCCTTTCAAAGGACTTCAGTTTCAAAGAGAATGAAGACCGGATCTTTATTCATGCTGGACCCCCCATTGATGACTGGAGCAATGACCTGCTTGAGCTCAATGTGTCACGGTTAGAAGCATTTTCATTTGGTTTTCACCATTTCCCTCGTCCCTCAATATCTGTTTGATTACAGGGATCTTGAGAGCCACGGATTCTTCATCGAAGGGAAGATGGTTTGCAATAGGAAAGATGCAGAAGCTGTGTCCATCCCTTACAAGTATGTTGTGTACAGAGCAAAGAAGAACAAATACGAGTATGAACTTATCTACAAAATGGATTCCAAAGAGGCCACCAACAGATGCTTGTTTGTCAAACGGGCCCTTCTAAACGAAGAAGGTAAACTTCCATCAAGTCACAGTGTCTTTGCTAAACCTAAAGGTTTGTGAGATGGTTTGGAGAGCAGAGGAATGTTAGCATGTTATTGTGTGGCCCTTTAAGTGATGCCCTCTGGATGATACGAACCTCCGAGAATTCGGTCCGTTGAGTGCTCCATGCTCCTCCGTTTTGCTCTCTCGACTAACCCCAGAGCAGTTCCAGCTTCCAGTTTACCAAACGCTTGTCTGCTTCTGCTCATCTAGATCTGAGCGTTTGTTCAGCACAGAGAGGTTTTGAGGTTTGGTCTATGCTCTTGAGTTCTGCTCTTCCATCGCCCCACACCCTGACTCTTAGTTGAGTCTTAGCGACACTTCCCCAGAAAAAGTTGCTTTTTTTTAAGATTAAAAGGCCTGTAGTGTTGAAGAGTTCTTTTAGAGACAATCCGCTGTGGATAACTACAGTGGTTTTGTGTCCCACAGGGGAATGGCATCAGTACGACGATATCATCTGCGCGGAACCGTCCAAGACCCAGATCATCAAAGAATATATTCATTTGTCAGAGCGGAAAAATGTGATCCAGGGGAAGGAAATTGCTGGCAACGTCATGCTGAGCACTATCTTCGACCTCCTGAGGAACTGGAGTCAGATTAACCTCCGAAGCTTCCTCATCCAGCTCCGACAGTTCTATGAGGTCTACGCGAACCCGTTTGTGTACGAAGAGAAAGAGAAGAGGTGGTCGTCACTGGACTATGGTGAAAAACAGGTAAACAGCTCGTTCTCCCTGCACCTGTGTCATGCCTTGCTTTTCACATCTGTGAGATGAGCCGAGATGATCTAAGCTTTCACACCAGCATTGATGGGTTCCACGTCTGGGCAGGAATGCTCTCGTCCCTCGCAGAGTCATGTTCACACTGTAGCTTCTGATCCGTCCGGAGTGCACTGCAGAACCAGATACATGTAGATAAGAGGGTGGAGGAGGAAGAAGGAGCAATGTAAAGTGTGTGACACAGAGTCGAGTTTGTGCAGATGAAACAGAGCTGCTCTGGTGTTGTCCTTGCAGGTCAAGCATCTTCTGAAGCAGTTCATGCTAGAGCGAGTGGTTCCCGAGCTCCAGAAAGACAGCCCGAGGGAAGGAGAGTTCATCCAGGAGCCCCTGAAGGCCGCTCTCATCATGCTGCATGTGCAGAGTCAATATCACCTGCAGCTAGACTATGGAACCCAAGGCCGGCTCTGCAGTGCCCTCTGCCTGCCTCGATTGCCAAAGGAGGAGTTTCTTCCCTTCTGGAGCGAACTGGCAGAATGTTTCTCTGTCCTAAATAAGTAAGTTTTACGTCACTCAGACAAAGTCAGAAAGGACAACAGCGTGGTTGCCAGATTGAGGCCAGGGGGGGTTAGAGGTGAGCTGAAAAACAAAACTGCCGGTCAGTGTTTCCCCTAGGATCATGGCCTTGGGGGGGGGTGGGGGTGGGGGGTGGGGCGTTCTTGGGTTGTGGTGTTATGGGTGGTGCGGCAAAACACTCACACAAACACTTAATAGGGTTTATATGTTTTTTTTAATTGCAGTATACCAATATATTATAATGTCTGAACAATTACTGTACAATAACTAAACAACTGTACACTGAACTAAACACTAAACATCAGATTTATTTTAATATGTTAATTATTCACAAAGTGTGCAGCTTTTGTCACTGCAGTGTATCTTTCTGGGCTTCTGAAAGAACATTTCCAGAGCATCTTGGTATGGATAGTCTGAAACTTCTGGCCCATTTATTGAGATCCGCATGCAGGCTGCAAGATGGTCCCCTTGCAGCCTATTGCGAATGTCTGTTTTGACCTGTAAATACATTAACTGTTAGGCTTTAAAAGTGATAACTGATAGTAACAACAGTAAAAATCAACTTAACATAGTGATAGTTTAAAGCAGGAAATGCCATTGTAATAACTAACAATTGCTCATGCTATTACTTATAAGATCAGTCTTGTACAGCCAGGGGGAGTATTTCCCCTCTGACAGCCAAGCTGGGTCAAAACCTGTCGTTCTGTGGTGGCTAGACTTTTGCTGCTTGTCAGGGGCAAGACATGCAGCACTTGGGCTCTTTTCTGTACTTTGATTCGGAGTAGGAAAGCTACACCGGCTGCTGCTCGCAGCAGAACACGTGCTGTCATCGTCACCACCTTGGGAGCGTTTAAAAAACGCGGATATTTTTGCCTGCTGCGACATACTCTCCGACGCGCGGTCTCTGTCCGCTGATGGGTGTGTGTGTGCGCGCGCATCGGAGCGGAACTCCGCCGTGCGCGCGCATCGGGGCGGAACTCCGCCGTGTGCGATACGGAGGACAATTGTAAACGCGCAAACGTTGAGACAGAAATTACATGCCATCGTATAAATAACATAATGCTATTTAGTTTAATAAAAGAAAAAAGCAAAGACCTGTTATATATAAATTACTTCTGTCGTTATTCGACGAAAATAAAATAAAATTAACTTGACCTTCAAGGGGGGCGGGCGCCCCCCTAATATAATGGTAAGGGAAACACTGCCGGTCTTTTGCTTCAGTGTGGCAGATGTGACCGGCGCTGCTCCAGACGGTGGGGAAACTCTGCGAGACGACTGCTCTGACAATCTAAACCCAGCGCAGTAGCATTAAGCAGACTATTTTCTGAGTGAGACTTGCCCGGCTGGTGCTGTCTGGACACAAATCTGTAATAACATCTATATTTTGGCAGGAAATGCAAACTCACAATGTTTACAGTATAATGTACTTCACGTATCCCTGACCATTGTACCTGACCACAGCCATTTATCTGTGCCAATGTACTTCTATTAAAACTTGTGGGATTACATTACCGACTCAATCCACCATTATGGGATGTCGCATCGCCCTGTTTCCCTCTGACCTATGCATTCTGTATTTTAAATTACATAAACACGCAGCTTCTCTTGGGGGCGCTGAAAACCATCCTCGTGACCTGGAAATAACATCTCTCAAAGTCTCGTGCCAGTCTCCTCCATCTTTCTCCTCCATGAGGAATTGTACCATTTTTTCACATTTAGGGATTTGTGGTTGCAGAACTGCAGCATGCTGTAAACAGTTTGAAGGTATGGTATTTAGAAATGGCTGTTTGTCCTGTTTCAGATATCTTTATCTTATTATCTGAGCAACAGAAGTACACCAAAGCACAATTTATACAGCCAGCAGGTGGTGCTGTGGTTGTATCATTACATAAGAATTTGTTTAGTCAAACAGGCTCATCATGCCTGGTTGTTTTCATGTACATTGGATGAATTTTCCACAACTGCTCCTGGAGTTGTGTCCCCCTATCTTCTAGTTCAGCATCATCTCAACATTTTCATCAGTAACTTGGGATCTCTTCATGTGATGCTAGCTCCACATGTGGTGAACACGTCTTTTTCATTTCCGCAGCTTGCCTCTGGAGGCACTGATTCAGACTGTTCGAGGGGAACACAATCCACGATGGGTCCTTGCACTTCCTCTCCTGCACCTTCTGAGAGGCACAGCCAAACCATTCGAGCCAGTGCGGAGCAAGATCAACCCTCAATATTGTCTGACCTGGGCTGGACTGCCTCAGCTCACACAAGCGGATACACACCTTATCAGATCCCAAGACCGAAGGTATGTGACCGTGCTCAGCCCCCCCCCTTTAAAACGAACAAATTTAATCAGTAACTCGAAGAACAAAGAACAATTTCCAAAAGTTCACTTGAGTTTTATTCAACTCTCATTTAACTCCAGAACATGAAATTAAGGTTCGTAATCGAACATAGATCACAAAATCTTCTGTTTTGCTAAAGTTGGTTGAAGCACAAATGAATGTAACCCACCGCAAACACTACTGCATCTGTTGGGAAAGCACCAAGTCTTGTAGGCATGGAAAGATCAAATTGGTGACAAACTGCAGCTTCTAGAGCCGGATGCTGGATGGAGAGCGATGCTTCAGAATTCCCGGCAGGTGTTTGATCGGATTCAGATCAGGAGATGTTCAATCACCCGAATCTTTTTCAGAAGTTCAGCGATGGAGTTTTAAAGAAAAATGCAGTGAAAGCATGATCAATGGAGGTTTAATGGGACAAGATTGAAATAAAAGTGAGAGGTAGAGATTGGTAAAGTAACAGAAATGTACTTCTAGTGTGATCCTGCGTTTGGCTGTGCAATGTCTGGTGAAACAGAAGCAGCCGGAAGAGGTGTCTGGGAAGACCGGTCCCGGATGAGCAGCAGCAGAAGAAGGTAGCACTCTGTTTTTGACGGCCTTCTCTTTCTTGCTGTGTGTCAGGGCGATGCTGAACCTCATGAAGAAACATGAGCACTTGATGGAGGTGGACAGACTGCTGACTCGCTCCTGGATGTTCCTGATGACTGTCGATGAGTTAAAAGAGTGCCTCTCCTTCTTCAGGGTGGACCTCTTGGACTTCCTGCAGATTTTCCTCATGAAATGCCCCGAGGACATCGAGTACAGCTCATTCGAGGTGCGTTGAGAGATGATGGAGGGAGAGGCAATAATCACTCGTCTCAATCTTTCTTCCTGTTTTATTTAGAGGGTCTCTGAGATTCTGGAGCACTGTCAGATGGGCTTGGTTGAAGAAAGATTCAGGTGAGGCTGAAGAGTGCGCAGAGGCAACTACACCATCTGACTTGAGTTATTGAATCGTCATTCCAGTGTTTCAGGGGTGTTTGAGTGTCCGTGGCGATGCGTTTCTTTTTTGTGGACACGGTGGGGTGTGTGTGAAGTGCTTGAATTTGGGCTCTGTGTGAAATTAATGTTTCCAGTAAACAAGTTTCACTTTTTTAAGTGAAGGATTGAAAGAATGATCTTTTCATGATATTCAGTGCCAGTCAAGATGCTTCTAGCTAGGATCCATTCTCTGTTCCACACACAAGCTTGTGATGATCTTCGTTCCTGTGCTGGGAAGGATGGGATTTGGTTGGTTCAGCCAGTTGTAGCTGCACTGGCTAAAGTTCACTTTGTGTTGTAGCTGTCTGAGCGAGGACCATGGTGTTCAGTGTGTACAAGCAGCGTGCAAACTCCTGGAGAAGATCTGCAGAGCAGTTAGTCGCAAAAGTTTCATTCAGATTCCAGTCACCTGCATGAACCTAGTGGCCACCGTATCCAGATTTCCCCAGGTACTGCTTTCCAGTGATCAATGGCAGTGCAGGGACTACAGACTTTTAACTCTTTATTTTCCATCTCCAGACCTCACAAGAAACTGGCCGGTTTTCTGACAAGACGCTTGATTTGCTCAACGAGGCCAAGAAAACCGTGAGAGCATGGACAAGGAAAATGTTCAAAAGCGCTCTACTGACCAGCCGTTTGTTATCGGCGACCAGCTTCACGGATGAGATCGAGGTGCGCAGAGTGTGATCGAACCCCTCCCCGGAGGATTCCCTCTCTTACTGTGCTCTGCTTTACAGACATGGAACAACATCCTCGCCATCGAATTCAAGAGTAAGGACTTCACAGAGGAGTGGAGAGAGATCCTTGCGCGGGACTTTGAAGGGAAATTTCTGCAGGTTTGTGATCACTATAATCTTGACACCCCCCCCCCTATACAGTGCTAGGTTTATTTCAACACTTCAATACAGAAAATGCTCTTAACGGTTTTGCTCTAGTATGGAACTAAGGGAGAGTAGGAGATGCAGTCTACCACCAGATTACCACATCTCCAACCCTGCTGGGGCCAGGTAGATGCTCGGGATGTCCAGGACATGAGTAGAGCTGCACAGAGCAGGACTCTGCCGCAAGACCACCACAAGTAGCTAGCTGTGAAGGATGTAATGGTTTGTGAGATCCACCTTGAGAGGTTACCAGTGCAGAACTACAGGTCCTTCTAAAAAAATTTGCATATTGTGATAAAGTTCATTATTTCTGTAATGTACTGATAAACATTTTCATTTACACACAACCGAAGTAGTTCCAGCGTTTTATTATTTTAATATTGATGATTCTTGCACACAGCTCATGAAAATCTCATTTGCATATAATGAAAAGGTTCTCTAAATGAGCGATTAATCTAATCAGCTAATGAACTCTAAACACCTGCAAAAGATTCCTGAGGCTTTTAAAAACTCCCAGGCTGGTTCATTACTCAAAACTACAATAATGGGTAAGACTGCTCTACAGAAGACCATCACTGACAGCCTCAAGCAGGAGGGTAAGACACAGAGAGAAATTTCTGAACGAATCGGCTGTTCCCAGAGTGCTGTATCAAAGCACCTCAGTGGGAAGAACACAGTGTGGCAGAAAACGCTGCACAATGACAAGAGGTGACCGGACCCTGAGGAAGCTTGTGAAGAAGGAGCGATTCCAGACATTGGGGGACCTGCGGAAACAGAGGATGAGTCTGGAGTAGAAACATCCTGAGCCACCGTGTACAGGCGTGTGCAGGAAATGTACTACAGGTGCCGCATTCTCCAGGCCAAGCCACTTTTGAACCTGGACTACAGAGAAGCAGCACTGGACTGTTTTTGCACGTCATTCGGAAATCAAGATGCCAGAGTCTGGAGGAAGACTGGGGAGAGGAAAATGCCTGTAGTCCGGTGTCAAGTTCCCATAGTCAGTGATAGTCTGCTGGTGTAGGTACACTGTGTTTTATCAAGGGCGGGGGTCAATGCAGCGAGCTATCAGGAGATTTTGGAGCACTTCATGCTTCCATCTGCTGAAAAGCTTTATGGAGATGAAGATTTCATTTTTCAACACGACCTGCCACCTGCTCACGGTACCAAAACCACTGGTAAATGGTTTACGGACCATGGTATTACTGGTGCTCAACTCTCCTGAGCTGAACCCCATAGAGAATCTGTGGGATATTGTGAAGAGAAAGTTGAGAGACACAAGATCCAACACTCTGGAGGAGCTTAAGGACGAAGCATCCTGGGCCTCCATAACACTTCAGTAGTGCCACGGGCTGATTGCGTCCATGCCACGCCCCATTGAAGCAGTCATTTTTGAAAAAGGAGTCCCGACCAAGTATTGAGTGCAGAACTGAACAGAATTATTTAAAGGTTGACTTTTTTTTTTTTTTTGCATTAAAAACTTCTTTTATTGGTCAGATGAAATATGCACATTTTGTGAGAATTTGGAGTTTTCATGAGCTGTATGCCAAAATCATCAATATTAACACAATAAAAGGCTTGAATTACTTCAGTTGTGTGTAAATGAATATGAAATATATGAAAGTGTAATGTTTATCTGTAAATTATAGAAAATAATGAACTTTATCATAATATGCTAATTTTTTAAGAAGATCCTGTATATGAACAGATCTCCTACATGATCTCAAGCAGCTGGGAGCAGAGTCATTAAGGATACAATTGGTATACAAGTACATATTTTTCTCAACAGACAGAGTACATTTTATTTAGAACTTTTAATTCTGTTTGTTTTTATTCTTTCCTTTACACAACGATCTCAAAACAGCAAAAGAAATCACTTTTCCCAATCATTTCTGGGACTGAAATAATAAATAATTTATAGTGACAGGCTTCATTTTGAGTGGATCTGCAAAGAGGAATGGAGCAAACCTGCTGCCAACTACAAGATCGACAAGGGTTCTGCCTCCAAGAGTCATGTGTGGTTAAGGGCCAAATACTTATCTCTCTGGTAGAAGAGCAAATCAATTTCTTGTGTTTTTGTCTCTACTGTAATAAACCTAGAGTTGCGTTTCTGGATGGATCTTTTGTGCCATTCAGAACCTGCAATACTGCAGCGGGGGTTCTTTGTGGACACTAGTAGCATTGGTTGTAGTTATTGATGTGATTTTTTTTGTCTGTCTGCTTGTTAGGAAGATCAAATGGATCAAATTGAAGTGTACTGCTCAAAGATTGAAGAGCTCAAAGCGTCCCATCCTTTCTTAGCGGGCATAGTCGAGAAGTGTGCCCTCCAGGCTGTGACCGCTATATGCCAGGTAACAACAAAGATAAGATTCATTAATATCCTCTCGCCTGCAGAATTTACAAACTGATGTATGTTTTCTACAAAATTGGAGGTAATGTATCATTCTTTTTGTAGATTACACGTGCGTAAATTAATCAAGAAAGTTTTACTTTTATCCACATCGGAACAGAATTCGGCAGAACGGAACTCCGCTATTGGTTCAAGGGATTTGGGGTTTGCCCCTGCAGTGTGGGCATGGACTGCATTCTGTTGTGAATAGCTGCAATGGCACCTGCTGTATCTGTCGTTCTTCTTGTTTGGGCTTCCACCACTCCAACCTGGCGATTCGTCTGCTCCGTCGCACAGTCTTTTGCTCGCACCTTCTCTCTTCGCATCGCGTGCTTCTTGTCTTCAGCACGAGAAGTGGTGCGATAATGCAATGGACGCATTGCTTGGCTTTTACTGCGACCCTACTGATGATTATTAGTAGGGATGCACAATAACTATTCCCACGATAATTATCTACCTGATGTTGGAAAAAATGACAACATACAGATAACTAAAATTTTCACCGATAAAATAGAAGTTGTAACTTTCCTATCGCGTTCACTTTTCATGGCTTCGCTGTTTCGCAGATTTTGGAATGCCTTTTTTTTAAACAGTGATTGTGTTCTGAATCCTGATCAGTTGCAGAGAAAAAGATATGTATCAGCTCACTCTGCAAATTCTTCCACCAGACAAAACAGACCCTTGTGAGACGAAATATTTAAACGGTTTCTAAGCAGATTAAAGTTTCTTAAAGTGCTGCTTTAGAAATGCTTCACACAATGAACCCGGCACTGAAATCATTACGCAAGTGACATCACGTTTTCTGACGCAAATGCATATCGAAATATCGGAAATGGGTTTATATTTATATTACTCTTATTGAAAAAAATGTATATAGCACTATGTTGTTATGGAATTATTGTCTAGCCCTAGATAGGAGTGCTGCAAAATAAACTGAGCAATTTGTTTTCCACAGAACAAATCTGAGTGGAAAATTTTAGAGAGATTAACTAATTTAAAAATAAACTGGAAATTTGGAAAGCTGGTGTCGACCATCATCCTCAAGTCCTGGCCCAGAGATGAGCAAGGAGAAGCTGTCCTCAAGCATCTTCTGAGCTGGACCGCTGCCAAAAACATCTTCCAGCTTCATGGTACTGGTGTCATCAGTGTCTGCATTGCACGGCTGTTTGAAACGGTTGCTAACAAAAGTGATTTCTGCAGGAGCAGACGAGAAGCTGATCAATCAACTCTCCAATGAGGCCAAGGAGAAGTTTGTCATGGCCACCTCTCTGTTCGCAGATGTCTTAAATCAGCTCATCACAGGGAAGATAAAGATGAGGCTTCTTCATCTCATCATGGAGAAGAAGGGCGCTTTTCTGGAGCTGCTTAGTTTAGGTAACGGTCGGTGAAAGCTGATGCCTTGTTTAATTTAAGGATTCTGAGCCAAATTTCTGGTTTTTTTCCAGACTGTTTTTCCGAAAACGAACCTTACAAGGACATGAACACCATGAAGGCACTTCTCCAACGTAGAGAAGAAGAAATGAAGGCTATCAGACACGAGAAGGCATTGGTAGATGCTCTCATTACGATGTGCCACAGCCTAGAGGAACATGTGAAGGGTAAAAGCTCTTGCTTTCCTTGGAATCTCTAGCTGATAGTGTTCGTTTGATTCATAGCGGCCTTGTTTTACAGTCAACGTGAAAGACTTGGAAGAAAAGCATTGTGTAGACATTGACGAGATGCAGCTGGACACGTTTCTGGATGTTCAGTCAACGCAAATGGGAGCGCTCACCTACTTTAACCTGGAGGAGGACGTATGGTCTATGGCGGAGATCCTTGAAACCTATAAAGAAAGCTACATATTTAAGTGTTGTTGGTTGAAGCAAGCTGAAGATGGTTCGGACAGCGAATCTGAGAAGCAGCCCATCACGCTCGAGGATCTTTACGGTGACATATTTGAACCATGTTACAAAAACTACAAAAACATCTACACAACGCTGAAAAACGGCAGCATAACCTTCAAAGTGGTGGATGAGTCATTCAAAGGCTACAAGGGTAAGTACGAGGAACTGGCGGCCGAAGTGGCCATTATGTGCAAACTGGACTCTGAGGATGATCGGCTCTGGGTACGCACCCGAATCCAGCAGATGGAGCAGTACCACGAGCTCCATTTGGCAGCGGAGTCGGCACAGGTGGTCTCCATGGTCAAACAGACTCTCCATCTGCAAGGAGACTTTGAGGTCCTGGAGCGGCTGCTGGTAACTGTAAGTGACAGTCAATGATCGGCTCGTTTCATTCATTCACATTTAGGCATTTGGCAGAAGCTTTTATCCAAAGTGACTTACATTTCAAGAAATGAACACATTTTTTCAGCTCTTGCTTTGCCTGCGATTTGAACCCATGGCCTTTCTTTTGGCAACGCAATGCTCTACCGCCCGTCACTCATTATGTTAAGTTCTATACCTCTGAGCACCCATGGCCCACTTACAATTACCATAATGGCTAGATACGCCCAGACTGAGCACTTAAACAGAAAGCTGCGGTCACAGGCCATGCAGTTTCATAAAGTTTGTATGTAACCTTCAGACGAGCGTCGAGTTTAAAGATGAGCGCCTGGACAGCATTGACAATGAGCTGGTGCAGGCTAAAGCAGTGCTAGTGGACATCACAGAGGCTCGGAGACTGTGCCTTCAGGAGTTAGGCCTCAGGAAGACCTTTGTGATGTGGGTGAAAGAGGCTCTTGAAGGTAACTAGAGACGTTCTACTCTTCGCTCGACGTCATGCTGTCATCTCTGTGTGTTTCATGCTTTCTATCGCTCCAGACATCAACGAGCTGAAGGTGTTTGTAGACCTGGCGTCCATCTCAGCTGGAGAGAACGACCTGGACGTAGACCGCGTGGCCTGTTTTCATGATGCAGTTCTAGGCTATTCTCCGCTGCTCTATGACTTGAAGCCAGATGCCAGTTTCGGAATATTTAAAGAGATGCTGAAAAAGCTTTGGAAGGCGCTGGACAATGATCCCAACCTCCCAAAGAAAGTGGTAAAAGAAACCTCACCTCCAGTGTGCTGTTCTTTGAAGACCATCGGTTTGTCTTGCTCACCACTGTCTGTTCTGGTCTGTCCTAGCGGGACTCTGCGAGACACTTAGAATGGTTAAAAACAGTCAAGGACAGCCATGGCTCCGTGGAGCTGTCGTCGCTGTCTTTGGCATCCGCCATCAACTCACATGGCATCTACGTGATCAGAGCAGAACATCACAAGAAGGTACTACTCTCTGGTTCTTGGTTGTGAGCTGCATTCCCAGCGGGTTTTGTTTGTTTCCGAAGGAGAGCTTAGACTGTACGTGTCAATCTTACTGAGTCTTTGCGCTCGGGTTGTTTTACAGAGATGTAATATTTCGATTAGTGGCCAGACGATGTGAGGCCTGACGGTGGACGCCATTCTGGCACATCATGCGAGGCTACAAACAATCTTGAAAAAATTTGACCTTGAAAAAATCACCTTAAAGAATATAATGTAATTACAATTATATGTAAGGGAAAACAAGCGGCCAGCTGTGGTTTCAGCACATTTAACAGATGGAGGCAAAGAACCGATGGAAACCAGCTTTGATAAAACATGGCTAGCTGTTGTCGAAACGACTAGCTTACCTTCGTAACCCGCGTTCCCTGAAGGAGGGAACGCAGACGATGTCGATGTCTCGACTATGGGTGGAGCCAAATGTTTAACTGGCAAATTAATTTGCGAGTGAAGTTGATTAGCAATCACGTTGATTAGCAATCAACTGCTCTATAAGAGCAGAGCGTAGCTCTACACTCATTCTGCTTTCTTCCGAGGAGCCGAACCCACTTACCTCCTCGGCACCTCAGAGCAGCGACTTGAGGTACATGGCCAAGGGACGTCTGCATTCCCTCCTTCAGGGAACGCGGGTTACGAAGGTAACCCAGACGTTCCCTTTCAGTTGAGACGCAGACGATGTCGATGTCTCGACTATGGGAACTCCCTAGAAAGGGCCATGACCAAGTCCATTCAACCAGGCCGACTCTAAGCTGTGAAGGTTAGGTGTTAGTCAGGCTCCTGGTCGGGAAGCTCCTTCTGCCCCTTAGTCCGGACATAGTCTATTACGGGGTGTGTTGCGGTCTGCCATTGTTCCCCGCCCAGGTAGGGGACGGAACGGAAACGGGGTAATACAAACTCACCTGAAGAGGGATCAGGCCCAGCGGCAAAACCTTACTACAGAACCTAGCAGAGCTGACTGCTCCGCGTCAGTCAGATGCCGAGTGGGTGGGAGGATAGGGTTCACCGATCCACCATACGGGAGACGTGAAAAAAGGTTCCTTCCCGCAGGAGTAGGAACCTGCAGACGCACCCATAGTCGAGACATCGACATCGTCTGCATCTTGACTGAAAGGGAAGTTACATTATCCTGTTAATATCGAAGACAGGATTGTAATAAACACAAAGAAAACAGCTTTATTCCCTGCTCTGATAGGATGGTACAGAAAAGCATTTTATTCACCGCGCAGCCAAGCCATCGTCTCTGTTGCTGCGATGAGCTCCGCTCCCTCGGGTCAGTCGAGGGAGAGGGAGAGGGAAGCTGACCGGCACGGGTTTGGAAAGGCACTTCCTGTGTAATAGCGGATCACCTCATGAGTCACAGTGACGCTCTTGTACCACACATATGGAAACATGATAAAGTTATTTTTGACATCTGGCTGAAACGATGTAACAACTCTGTGACTAAGCAGAAAATCGTTTCGTGTTGAAGCTTGTTCTCCTGAACTGACACAGCTCGGTGGTAAATTGAGTTTAAGTAAGAATCTTTCTGCGATAAGGGCTTCAGGGCTTACAAACTTTACAGTGAAGCGCTTGAGTTCAAAAGTTCATGTCACATATAGAGTTAAGAACTCTGTTTATTTTCATCCGGGTTTCTAACACTCTACTGGTTCTGTTCTGGAGACGGCCTCTGCAAACATGGAGCATTTTTGGCAGTTTTACACACAATTCAGTTCAAACACCTGGAAAAGCCTATTTCCATTTAAATGGGAGCAGAAGTTATTTAAAGTTGTTTTTTTACATTTCTTTTAATAATTTTCATTCTGGAGTACTATCTATTTATTAATTTATTTATTTATTTTCTGTTTTCTATCTATAATGCTTGCTTAGCGCGTGACCTAAAGGGCACCCCGAGTGCCCCGGCTCATACGGGTTTCTTTTAATGTAGAGAAGGCTCTGTAATAAAGCATACTATTTTTCAGCTGTGTTTGGGAAATGTCCTGAAGCTGCACATACTGGAAGAGATTGACGGAGAGTGTGAGAAAAGAGTTTATTCGCTTGAGGACCTCCGAGATCTTCAGAATAAACTCATGCTGATGTCTGGGAAAGGAGATCAAGGCCAGAGGGAGGTCGACCAGTTCGCTGAGGTGCTTTACACTTTGACAGAGTTGTTTTTTTATGTTTTTATTATTATTATTTTTTTTTTTACATATTTTCACATTGGTTGTTTTTTGTGCAATTATTATTTCGCCCTTGTAACTGCATGCACTGTAGTTTTATCGATTGTAACCAGAGAAAAAGTCATTCATCCAGTGTTACAGAATCTGTATTCTCAAAGAATAAGGCAGACGTTTAAACAAGAGTTTGAAAGGGTTTAACCAAATGAAGTGAAGTGAAAGTGACATTAGGACCAAGTATGGATTGACCCATACGAGGAATTTGTGCTTTGCATTTAACCCATCCAAGTGTGAATAAACACTCACCGTGAACACACACCGGGAGCAGTGGGCAGCCATAGCTTTGGCACCTGGGGAGCTGTGGTGAACTTTCTCAAGGCATCCACAGTAATGGTTGTCACAAGAGGGAGATCCCATCTTCGACTCCCAGTGGAGCTGGCGATCGAACCGGTGACCTTTTGATCTCCAGTCCGTCACCTGATCCATTTGGCCACGACTGCCCACAATGCTGCTTTATTTAACCTAAACACACAGAAATATGCCTAATGCTGGACAGAGGCCGAGAGGAAGAAGGGGGAGGGGCATCAATGGGAGGGAAATTATGGGTTCCAGAACAAGAGAGAGCGAAATGTAAACATGAAAAAGATTTGTGTTTATGATTATAGATGATTTTGCTCCTCAGAAGATACGCTGCGTGTATAAACACTACCCTCGTTTTAAGTCTTGAGTTGATGAAATGTGAGGGTTTAATATGTTGTAGTTGCTAATAAATAAAAGAAAATGTGTCCGGCCCCTGATGCTAATCATATCCTCCGGTAAGCATTTTAACCATTTGTAGTTTGACACCCCTGGGCTAAATGACGCACCGTTGTTCTATACGTTAGGTTTGATTTGCTGCTCGATGGTGCCCGCTCTCGCTTGGTGAGATGGTGGTTCATTTGTCTGTCTGTGGATGGTGCTTCAGCATGCTCTCTTCTTCACAGGTCTTTGCAAGTGTGCAGCGCTTGGCCTCTGCGTTTATTGACTTGTTTCTTGCTGGAAACCCATTGTTCAGACAGTGGGAGGCAAACATCAACTGTAAGAGTTCTGACGCATGCATCGTTCTGGACTTCAACTTGAGCAGCATCGACAGTGTTGTGATGGTGGAAGGTGATGTCACACGTCTGTTGCCAGAAGTCTGCAAGAAAATGGAGAGCTGCCTAAGCTTCTGGAAGACTTTTATGAACAAACAGAGGTCTCAGCATTATTACCTGAACTATTACACTGCAGAACAAGTGGTGTACCTCTGTTCCCAGCTCTCCCCGAGCAATCTGAACCAAGTGGAGCCTCAGGCACTCACAATGCTCTCGTTTCTCAAGCCCCGCTGCTCCTTGGACGATTTGAGGCATGCTTACAATAGACTTCAGTATGGCGTCAACAAAAGCGGTCCTGAGAGACGGGAGGGCTGGGATTCACAGATATTTGAGGATGGGGGTGTTGACGGAGGACTGTGTACGGAAGACGAGGCGAGTCAGCTGGAGAAGGTTGACTGCTCAAAGAAGCTGGATGTGATCTGGAACTCCTTCATGCGCAACATGAACACAATACTGCCCGACTCTCTTGATGTTCCGAGTTTTGGATGTCTTTTAAACATTTTAGCAAAAAGGCCCAGTGAGGGGGAGCATGCCAGTGCCGGCTACATTCAGAGACAACTTCCAAACAACATGGCTGCTGGAAGGCCCAATCTGATCATCTGCGCTCCCGAGGAGATTCTGATTTCGTGCATTGCTCTCTACATGTGTAGCAAAGATGAGCCTCTGCCGACCTACGACGAGGTTCTGCTCTGCACCGCCTCCACTCCATATGAGGAGGTGGAGCTCTTGCTCAGACGCTGCCTTTCTGTGGGCTATGATGGGACGAAGATCTACACCATGCTATATGTGGACAAACTCAGCTATGAAGTGAGCTACAGTGTGGAGAAGTTCTTCCAGCGTCACAGTGCCCAGGGTAGAAATGATTACCGGCTGGTGCTGATCTGTGGATCTAACAGAGAGCATGCGTACCTTCCTTCAGCGTTCAGCCAGTTTCGATTGCTGGTGACTCCCCTGCACCCCCTGGCCAGCGTACAGTGCTACCTCGCCAAGCACTTCACGGTGGCCTCTGATGTGAGCAGCGCTGCAGCTGTGTTCAAAAACAGACAGCATGTGGGCGTGGTATGGTCGAAAAGATCTGGAGTTGGTGAGTACAGTACCACCCTGATGTGCAATATATATTATATATAACCACGAGACTGCTGCTTGCACTGCTCCTGAGATTCATCAGCTGCGTCACCAATGTGTGCTAAATGTGCTGTAAAATAAATAAACTTGCAGGAATTTTTGTAGGAGGATCTTTCATTGACCAATAGTTTTCGTTAATGATTCTTCTTAAACCGGCCGATGTAGACCGGTAACTGGTCTTGCTAAAAAGCCGTGTTTGGTTGATTTTTTTTCCCTTGGTCTAAAACTATTTTAGACTTTAAACAGAGGCCCAGCTTTTAACTATAACTTAATAATAGAAAAAAGCTTATTGTGTTTTGCAATTTAAATATTTAGTGGATTGGACCAGGACTGAGGTTTACTAATAAATTTATGCAAAAAACAAAAAAATGTTATGTAGTGTATCATTTAATCCTGAATGTAACCAAAGGGCGGTCACTTTGACAAATCCACAGGGCTAGCTATGTAGCACACTACCAAAGGTTTGGCTTGCTGTTCCGTTTGGCGGTTTCTCTGCCCAGTCCATAATCTGTAGGTCCCTTTATGTCACGCTTACACTGGAGAGACTCGGGTTATGATCGTAACCATTATAACAATTTCATGTCAGGATGATCCTCTGTAAAGATCTTCTGCATGAAAAGATACTGTTTATTCTATAGTATTCTCACAATGAGAGGGGTTTTTGCATTTCAATCTAGGCAAATCCCTTTACGTCAAACGAATGCACGAGGAACTGAAGAGCATCGCGGAGAAGCCTCCTCTGCTACAGTGCATTAGGTTAATTGAACCCAGGGTGGATGAAGACCTCATTCTTCGCTCTCTGATTAGCATCCCAAAGACTAGAGGACTTTCAATTTGTCATTTTGACGTCACCACCTTGGTAACTTTCTAATATCAAATTTAGATTGTTTAATCTTTATTGCAAATAATAGATGGTGCTGTGGGGGCATACTCTGGTTACTTGCAGGTGAAGAAAGGACTTGATGAATTTCTCTTCAGGCTTTTGGTCCTCGGATACCTGAAGGATTCAGAAGGAAAAATGTGGAAAAGCACTAACGAAAGCATGTATGTCATTGAGGTGCTGAGGCCTGACTCAAACCAGGACGATCGAAGGGCTGTAAGTAAACGTTCTGGTGACACGTATTTGTCGTGATATAAACTGTGGTTTTTGACTTTCATTAGTGCAGCTTAGACAGACCTCTCCTCATGTCGGGAATTGTGAAGAATGAAGTAGATTTTTTTAAACAAACAAAAAGATCCTTTACTGGGGAACACTAATTAATAGAGGTAGAACTAACTAATACTGAAACATCTAGCTAAAGTGAGGCATATATAACTTAAAGATAAATAAGACTTGCAGGAAAATGCTAACACAGGGCGCAGGGAATCGTTCATTACAACAATGGACCCGCAGCCCACTCTGGCGGGCGCATACTATAAATAGCCCCGAGTATAAAGGGAGAAGAAGAAACACTTGGCAGAACCAAATGACATAATATGATAATGGGATTATTATAACCGGCATAGGGAGAAATGTAAATGCACACATAAGCATGTGAGTATACGTGTGAAAACAGGTCGTCACATGAGGAGAAACCAGGAAGAGCAAAGCTGCGGGGAGAAACTGGGAAGGAGTACTGGTGAAAAGAGGAAGCAGGGGCTAAGCAGCAAAGTGACAAAATAGCCAGGCACATGACAGCTTATGTGTGAAATCAGTCACAATTTTAGGAAATTGTGACTGAGGCACATGTTAACTTTGTTATGGATTTATATAGATTATAGATACTCCAAAAGCATTCGCAATTACCTGTCATGATTTTAGGGAAAGCAGCTAATAAGCGAAGATTATCTCCAAACTCCTGCATGAAACCCCTCCTGACTACTGCAGATTATGGTTGTCACACACCAAGATTGGTCTCAGTGTCATTGCCAAGATACAGATAACTTTAGCAAGTGTTCTAGAATTGCTGTTTGGTTGTTTTGTCAAAAATTCCATAACGTTTGGTCAACACGATCAGATGTAACAAATGGCTGAGCCTTCAGCGTGAGTTATTGCCCACGGCCCATTTCAAGTTCACCCAACCACAGATGTAAAAGCACTTGAGGACTTCTAGGTCATTTACTCAGTGGTTAGAGGAAACAACATATAATGTTTATGTCAGAAGATAGTACCAAGTGACAATAAAATGGTTTACTTGGATTTGGGAGATGATGAAAGAATTTAAATCCCCTCTTTTCAACAAAAAACCAACTAGCAGATCAAAGCCATTTTCTTAGACTCTCCAATTTTATCTCTAGATCATGGGGTAGACAGTAGGCCCCGAGAAACACTTGAAAGCAAGAAAATTATTGTTGATGATATCACAAAGGAAGAAAAGTGATCAACACAATGTCATAATAACCAAATGCCAAAAACTAAGGTTCATTTGTCTTTTTCTGCTAGGACAAAAAATCAAACGCTTTCTTGGATGTGTTTCCAAGTGTCTACTGTCGTCCTCCCAAAGACGTTCTTGAGGTGGAGATGAGAATGCAAGAAGATCCATCGGTGGACCCAGCTGCTGATCCCCTTATGGATGATCAAGAGTTCAGAAGTGAGGCCTTCCAACGGCCTTACCAGTACCTGCAACGATTCCACAACAGAGTCAGTGTGGATGACTTTGTATATAGAGGAGTTGAGGGGACTCATGTTGAGTGCCTTCAGATGCTTTTTGTGTACTGCGGAATTTCGGACCCCTCTTGGGCAGAACTAAGAAATTTTACTTGGTTTCTGAACCTCCAGCTTCGGGATTGTGAGCAATCGGTCTTCTGTGATGTTTTATTCATTGGGGACACGCTGGTGGGGTTCAGAAACTTTGTGGTGGAATTCATGATCCTAATGGCAAAGGACTTTGCAACTCCTTCCCTTAGCATCTCGGACCAGAGTCCCGGAAGACTGCACAACGACCTGTCATCTGTCAATGAGGAGGATCTTGCTCCCTTTAAGATAAGAAAGCGATGGGAGTCAGAACCGCATCCCTATATCTTCTTCAATGATGACCATGAGTCCATGACATTTATTGGATTCCATCTTCAACCCAATGATCAGAACGGGATTGATGCAATTGATCCATCAACAAACAGAGTGATCAAGCAGAATGTTATGACTGTGGCGCTCTATGAGGGCCTCAAGCTGCAAAGAGTTCCTTTTAATATAAATTTTGATGAGCTCCCAAGATGGGAGAAAATTGAGAGACTCTCCAGGGTCCTGGGAATCCAGTGGCCTGTCGACCCGGATGAAACGTATGAGCTCACCACAGACAACATGTTGAAAATGCTAGCCATCCACATGCGTTTCCGTTGTGGGATTCCTGTGATAATCATGGGTGAGACCGGATGTGGGAAAACAAGGCTTATCAAGTTCCTTTGTGAGATGCACAGAAGTGGAGTTGCCACAGACAACATGAAACTAGTCAAGGTTCACGGAGGGACAAGCTCCGACATGGTTTACTCAAAAGTGAAAGAGGCAGAAGACATAGCTTTAAGAAACAAGCTGGATTACGGCTTTCACACAGTGCTGTTTTTTGATGAAGCCAACACAACAGAAGCTATAAGCAGCATTAAGGAGATCCTCTGTGATAACACTGCTGACGGACATGTTCTATCAGGCGACACTGGCTTGAGAATCATCGCTGCTTGCAACCCATACAGGAAGCACACAGACGTCATGATCACAAGACTGGAGGCAGCTGGGTTGGGGTATAGAGTTCGTGCTGAGGAAACTGATGAGAAACTGGGGTCCATTCCACTTCGCCAGCTGGTGTACAGAGTGCAGGCCTTACCACCCAGCATGATTCCGCTTGTCTGGGACTTTGGACAGCTCAATGACCACACTGAGAAGATCTACATCAAACAGATCATAGAAAGGGTTGCAGAAACCCATTCAATTGATTCCCAGTACACCCCAGTAATCACAGATGTGCTGTCAGCCTCGCAGAAGTACATGCGCACAAGGCAGGATGAATGCAGCTTTGTGAGCCTCAGGGATGTGGAACGCTGCATGCAGGTTTTTGCCTGGTTTTACCAGAGACATGAAATTCTGCTGAGGGAACTAAAGCAGTTTGAGCAAGTCAATCAGAGGAGCAGTGATGAAAGAAACCCCATTCTGTGGTCATTACTGATGGCAGTTGGTGTCTGTTACCATTCTTGCCTAGAGCAGAAAGAAAGATACAGGAGCCAGATTTGCGATCGCCTTCCCCATGCCTACAGCCCAGCGCATGTGATGCAAGAGATCTCTGTGGTTCAGGATCTTTTTCTGAATGGCATTCCACTGGGTGAAACCATCGCTCGGAACAATGCATTGAAAGAAAACGTCTTCATGATGGTGATTTGCATTGAACTGCGCATACCTCTCTTCCTGGTTGGAAAGCCTGGAAGCTCCAAGTCTCTGTCTAAAACTCTAGTCGCAGATGGCATGCAGGGCCAAGCAGCCCATTCAGATCTCTTTAGAAAGCTGAAGCAGATCCATCTGGTGTCCTTCCAGTGCAGTCCTCATTCTACACCCGATGGCATCATCAGTACGTTCAAACAGTGTGCCCGATTCCAGGAAGGCAAGAATCTGACGGAATATGTCTCGGTGGTGGTGCTGGATGAGATTGGGTTGGCGGAAGATTCTCAGAAAATGCCCCTGAAAACCTTGCATCCTTTGCTGGAGGAAGGGTGCATAGATGACCTGCCTGCAGCACACAAGAAAGTAGGATTTATCGGCATCTCAAACTGGGCTTTGGACCCGGCCAAAATGAACAGAGGGATCTTTGTTTCACGTGGTGATCCTGATGAGAAGGAGTTGATCGAAAGTGCAAAAGGTATATGCGCCTCCGATGCCATGGTCCTTGAAAAGGTGAGGGACTGTTTCAAGCCGTTTGCCTGTGCTTATCTACAGATCTGCAAGGAGCAGGGAAAGGACTTCTTTGGCCTACGAGACTATTACAGTTTGGTAAAGATGATATTTGCCATCGCCAAAGCTCACCATCAGAAGCCCAGTGCAGAACAAATTGTGAAGTCTGTTCTGAGGAACTTCAGTGGCATGGACAATCTGGATTCCGTCAGGGTTTTCACCAGCAGGCTGAGTTTCAAACCCAAGCTTGAGACGATCAGTTCAATTGAGCTCATTAGAGAGAACATCACAGCCCTCGGGCAAGATGAGGAATGCAGATATCTCCTGGTTCTGACCAAGAACTATGCTGCCCTTGGAATCCTGCAGCAAACCTTCTTTTCAGATCGATACCAGCCTGAAATCATCTTCGGTTCAAGCTTTCCAAAAGACCAGGAGTATACACAAATATGCCGCAACATTAATCGCGTGAAGATTTGCATGGAGACTGGTCAAACCATTGTGCTCCTAAACTTGCAGAACCTCTACGAAAGCTTGTATGATGCACTAAACCAATATTATGTTACCCTCGGTGGTCAGAAATATGTGGATTTGGGCCTCGGTACCCACAGAGTCAAATGCCGTGTGCACAAAGATTTTAGACTCATTGTCATTGAGGAGAAGGACATTGTGTACAAGCAGTTTCCCATTCCACTCATCAACAGATTGGAGAAGCACTATCTTGACCTCAACACGGTCCTCAAGACTGAACAAAAGGGCATTGTCAAGAAGCTTGAAACATGGGTTAAGGACTTCATACACTTTAGGAAGCATAATCCAATAGTCTCTCGATCCCGCGTCTACAGCCCAGCTGATGTTTTCATTGGCTACCACTCAGACACCTGTGCCTCTGTAGTGCTGCAGGTTACAGAGCAGCTTAAAGCTCAGGATCTCTCAGATCCTTGTAAAGGCATCCTGGAGGAGGCTAAGTTGGTACTTTTGAACTGTGCTACTCCAGATGCTGTGGTTCGGCTAGACTGCACCTCCCTCTCAAACGTAGAAATAGAGTTCTTGTCAAAGGTCTACTTTGAGGACCAGGAGCACAGCTCCCTCTCGGACTTCATCCTCATGCACACACAGCAAGAAGGTCTTGGACACGCCTGTTTCACAGAGGTAAAGCCACTTTTATAATGCTCATAACTCTAGAGAAGTGGTTCTCAGTAGATGTCTGGTTTTGAGACTCATTCTGTTTTAAAAGTAACGAGTAATGTTCAGACAAAAACTTCTAAATGCCCCTCCTCCTAGACCGTTCTAGCCAGAGCCACCAAACTTTGCCAATATATCCAAACTGGTCTGACTCAGGTTGCTGTATCTTTCCAGACTGGTACCAATAAAGGAAGTCCGGTGAATTCCGAGAGTGATGGTGAAATTTTCCATTGCTTTTTACATGGGGTCAAACTTTGTAGAAGTAAAGAGCATCATAGAACCTTCAAACTCACCTGTGGAGCTGTGGAGGTTATATTGGTTTTCTATTGGTTAACTAACACCATCGTTTATTAAACATTGACTTAAACTGCACAAAATAAATGAGAACAACTTAATAACTAAAAATAAATCAAACTAAAATATATACAAAAATACAATTATTAACTATTAAAATTACAACAGCCATCAGAGAGCATTTACTAAACAGAAGAAACATTTATAGTTAGCATTTCAGTTGTTTACCTTCACCTTCACTCTATAATCCAAAGAATACAATAACCATTAAAAAATATTCTCTAATTGAAAAAAAAAAACATTTTGTTTTTATTTTGTTGTTAACAGATTGCTTCAAGTTACAAACCAAATCACCATACTCTAGTAAATAAAATAGATTAATAAAAACACGTCATAGTGCACAGCTTTGTATGCAAGGACAGTGCTAAGCCCTCAGACAGGTTTATTGTGATAACATTTAACATATACATATAGTCATTAATCAGAACACATCACTTCATTATTTATTTATTATTTTACACATTATATCCAGATCACAACAGAAGTCATTGCTATAGAGCAGCTCTATACCTTGTTCTTAAACAAACTAAATATATAATTTTTGCAGCTGCTGTCGGCACATGGCAGGCTCATTGCTAGCTGAATAGACGGAACTCCATTGACCAACGCTAGTGATGCCGGTTCAATGCTATTTGTTTATATCTTTCACTACGCGAAGGAACTCTTCAGAGTTTACCAGTAACGAGTAGGTCATATATGGCCATGAGACTTTGACAGATCACAATTTAAGCCATACATTTATCTCCCAGAACTATCTTTAAATCTTCTTTTTTTGGTATTGGGTCCTTCAAATGCAGCAGCAGCATGTTGTGCCGCAATGCCGGCTGCCTGCGGATGTGCCTGACTTTAAACGCGGATATTTGCCAATGCCTATATATTTAAAAATAGCAAATATCGCCACAATATATCGGCCGGCTGATGAATCGTTCGACCACTAGTTATGTTCAGTCTGTGCAAGAACATAACAGGTTCTTGAAGGGGTTAAAGACTTACCATTGACTTCTCATAGCCATAGTTAATGAATGGGGATAAGCAATCATGTGGATTTGATTGTGTTAAACATAGGAACAGCTTACATTTCCATAGCAACCAGATTTTATAAGCTCTATATCTAAGCTTTGGTAAATGATAGACATGGGGGTTGGTTGGTCTGTGTAACTAATAGCGACAACGGCAACATTACATTATGTCCCTGACATTAAAGCCACACTGCAGCCAGATCATTTTTATTACATAAAGGAAAATGATATAGGCAACAAGTGTGCCACAATGGGAAGTTCATGGGTCCATGCCTCAAAGTGTATAAATTCTGAATCAGGAAGTATTTGGACCCTTCACAAGCCAGATGCTGCAGAACCATTCCTCTAGTGCAGTTCTTAGCTTTCTGACTTCAGATGAAGCAAATTTAACCACTTGACTTTTACTTTAGGTGACCACCTTCTCGAGGCTTCTAACTGCAGCCGAAACGAAGCAGCTTCAGTGTGTAGTTCCACACATAGAGCTCCTATTTCTGCAGCAGTTCGACACTGAGCAATCATTCCTCAAGAAGATCAGGTTTGTGCTCGTACTTTCACTTTACCTCGGGATGAGGACAAAATGTTTGTAGCATGAATCCTTTGAAGGCTTTTTTGTCTTTAGGACATATTTAGAAAACTCCCTTGGAGACAAGATACTCATCATCCAAACTGATTTTGAAGAAGGTTCTCAACAACTGAACGTCATTGCTTCTGCAAAGTGAGTTGAACACTAGTTCAGAGATGTGCAACCTTTTTGCTTTCGAAGAGCCATTTAACCGGTTTTCCTACAAAGAGAATTTATCAGATAACTTACAGAGGGCAGTTGAAAGTCCTGTCACAAAGTTTATAAAAACATGGTGATTCAGAACATCTTCAGCTACAAAAAACCTGAACCAGTCTCGAATCACCAGTTTATTTGGTAGCGGACACGAATTACACGAAGATGGGGTAGCTGTGACGAATGTTGATGGTTCCCTAGTTTGGTTGGGTTTAGATGGGGGAGTAGTAAGGAGATGGGGCGGTGACCCCTGGGTCTAGTACTAATGCACTCCTCCCGTAACCAGAAAATGAACTGAACGTAGCTGTCTTCAAAACTTTTCTTCAGGTATTCTTCCATCAATGAAATCAGCAAATTCAAGAATGAAGCCCAAGGAAGGATCTTTGTTTACTTCATCACTAAACTCCCCAGAATGGATGGTGGAACTTCCTACACTGGTTTCAACGGTGGTGAGATGAGACTCGTGCTCTACCAGCATTCCCTGTGTCTGTGGAACTCTCATTAAAACTCTCTTCCAAAGGTCCGTGGAAGTCTGTGCACATTGATGACCTCAGAAGATCCAAAGACATGGTCTCTGATGTGAAAGCCTTGCAGGGTCTGACCATCAGCCAGCTGTTTGAAGAGAAACCAGAGAAGAATGAAGGCTCGTTCATTTTTAAACTTTACACAGGAAGTGTTTGCCAGTTTTTCTTGATGTTAAATGATGCCTCTTTCTGCAGCAATGGAGGATGAAGACATTTATAGCGAAGAAGGAGTGGAGAGGATGGAGCTAGATGACACCAACGTGAGTCTTAAGCTCATGTTCTTTTAAAAGTTCCCAGCTTAGGGATCGTCTGTGAGACTTTGGCACTCATGTTTCTTGTGCTCTCTAGGGACAAGAGGAGGTTCTGGACACTACAACACTTGTGCGAAGCTGTGTTCAGGGTGCAGTTGGCATGCTCAGAGATTTGACCCAAGCCGGCGCTCGCAGTACCAAGAGGGTTGAGATTTTGCTGAGGCTTTTGGCTGACAAGGAACCCCTTCAAGGTGAAGGAACCCTGTGTAACATTGATGTCTTTCATTACGTGCCAGAAGCGCTGATGTTTACCCGTCTCTGTCACCAGCTGCATTTCTCAAAGCCTTCAAGAAGAGGCTTCATTCTCTGTTGAAGGATCATGATGACATCTCCTCAAAGAGCTGGGTCTCCAAGGAAGCACTGGACATTGATTCTTTACACGAGGGAGGAACGTTTAGGTGAGTTTGACTACCTACTGAGTAGCTCCCTTCCAGCACTAAAGGCACACTAAAGGGTTTATGCTAAATCCATAAATGTAAATGTAATGGGGAGGCATCAAACCTGGGTGGCCCTGCACAACCGCATGTTTTTTATCCAACTTGCAGCCTCTAGACTACAGGAGCCGAACCTGACGGCAATTCTAACCAGGAATTGGCTTTTGTTTTCAGATGCTTTATTAGAATGAGCAATGATTATAGAAATCAGTTAGACGCATGTTAGTGCGTCCTTCAGGCGTAAGGCAGCCATTGTAACAGGTCTGGGTGGGCACAGGTGTAAATGTTGCAGTGTTGAGGTGTTATTGTTTGGGTGCCGAAGCTCTGTATCGGTAGCAAAGGTCCACGGATAGAGGAGTTTCTGTCAAGTGGATTACTGTAAACTCTGCTGCGTTTCTGAGATTTAAACAAGTTTAAGAAGTTGAGGAGTTCTGTGTCCATAGGAAACTTCAAGTGAGTCGCTGCTCTTCACCAGCCATCTGATGCCATAATAATCTCTCCTCAATGAGAGGCCACTTTCACAGCTCTACAACCACCCCACCCCACCTACAACTCAACACCTCTTCTACTTATGAAAAGCCCTTCAACCCTCCATCCATGAAAATTTCACAATGAAACCATAAAACTGTAGTAAAATTGTCTCTAAAACAGACCACATTAAATAAATGAAGATGAACCAACCTCAACTTTAGTTAAAAGCACACTGTACACAGTCGTACTGACTGCTTGATAAACAAAACTGTAATGCATTTTCTTTAAAGCAGACAACATGAAAAAAATTAACTGACGTCTTAATTTATTGTTGTGACTAAAATTCAGGTTAATCAAAACCAAAAAACATTTTTATCCATTTGTAAGAAAAACCAGCATGTCCACCATTTCTGGTTTTCAGCATGTCACCACATTTCCCCGAGAACTAATCCCTCTCTCCGAAGGTGAGCTGGTGTCAGGAATACAAAGATTCGTGGTGAGCTCTGATTGGATAGCATCTTTCTCCTGCTCAGCTTAGCTGTAAATAGCTTTGGTGAATAAAAATCGAAATAAAAGACCAGATAATACGGTTTAGAAATTGCATGTGTTTAAATCACTATTTTTTGCGATGGTGATTAATTGCATAGCCCTAGCAAGCACCTTACAATACATGGCACTTTTAAAAAGAAAATCCCGGGAGAGACGAAGCAATCTTTGAAATTCAAATGTTTCCTCGAGGGCAGGAGCATATTTCATTGGCAGTGTTTGTCATGTGTATCAGAGGATTAGTCCCTTCTTCTCTGATTAAACTTGTATGTTCTATATTGTGTTGAATTGTTCTTGTGCGATAATTTAAACAAAAGTAGCTAAGAAGAAGCCAAAACAATCACTGATTGCATCTCACTTCTATCCCCCGATTTCTCCTTAGACATGCCCTGTGGAGACGGGTTCAAGCAGTCGTCACTCCCTTTTTGGCACAGCTCATCTCCATCATGGACCGCGACTGCAATCTCGACCTCTTGTTGGATAGAAATTCTGAAGAGTCCTTGAAGAAACTTTGGCTTGACCTGTTTAGTGATCTCAAGATCCTGACTGTTCCTTACTCAAGAAATCAAAACAAGTATGTCGTTTCTTTACATAGAGCTGCTAGAAAGATTCCAACTCTCTTGATGAACCGTTCTCCTATACCTTGAGACCAATTTCTACTTCTGCGTCCGCCTATGAGCTGCCTATGCTGTAGCCCAGTGGTTCTCAAACTTTTTTAGTTGCGCCCCCCTTTAAACCTTTAAACGAAGCTGGGCCCCCCAGATGTAAAATAATAATTATTTAATAATTATTTTAATGTAAAATAAATGTAACTACTCCTTAATGTTAAATAACTCATTATTTATAACTTATTCAAGTGACAATTCAGTTGCATGGAAACAATTGTATTCTTGTTGTTCTAATATAAATCCTTTTGATTTTTGTCAGCTTATGGAAACCCACATAACTCCACTAATGTAGGATCAAACTGTCCAAGTGAATAAAGAAAAATAGCATTTTTGTCATTTGTTTAGCTAAAAAAAAACCCTCACAGACTGAAGACGATGCATTTCTATCATTATCTTTTATCATCAGGCTCCAGAAACAGATGACAGACAAACTATTAGCTCCTCCCGGCCTTGAGTTTGACATGTGCTCTACGCCTTTTGGCTGTTTATTTTTTTGTTCTTTTCTTCTCATCTGCTGATGATCTGCGCTCCCCCTGCCAGGCGGGCCCCCCAATTTCAGAACCACTGCCGTAGCCTCTGCGCACACAAACCGTAACCTCTGTGATGTGAAGTGTTTCTGGAGAGAAGTCACACATCCCAACTTGAGGAAAACGAACACCAACAAGAACCGAATCACTGATACAGAACCATCTGCTCACATTGAAGCACTGCTCCCAGTGTTTATGAAGAGCTGTATTCGCACGTTGCTTTGACGCTGAAGTATACATTGGGCTTTATCTCAGCGTGGTTCTGATCCAGGGATTGGCGCTGAGCGACCCTCACTTGAGATGTTCTGAAGCTGTGCTGGAGAGAATGTTTGCTTGCTCAGGTGCTCTCTGGGTGCTTTCACGCCTGCCTCGATTAACGCAGTTGAGCTGCATCAGGCTTTAGCTGAGAATGGTGATGATGATCAGGGGTTACCATTTTGGACTGTGTGGTACTCCGGGATCGAGGGAACTAACACAAGTTCAGCTTTTAGCTAGGAAAATAGTTCAATTGTGAACCAAAATAAAGTACTACAAGAAGTTACATCACAGTACATACACGCGCTCAATCATGTACAGTGGAACCGTTTGTATCTCAAATTTTTCATATCTCGAAGTAAGTTTTACATGTAAAACGCCTAATCCATGCAACGGCTCTCAGAAACAACAGAATAAGTAGATGAAAAAAATTGAAAACCAGAGAAAAATCTAGTAATGTTTCTTCAATCCTTAGATCTACACATTGTTAATGTAATAAATGATAATAAAACAGAATAAAACACATGCAAAATACAAAATATGTATACAAATGTGAAACCTTACCTTGAGAGTGAAGCGATGTGTCGGAGGTGGAACGAATGCAGAAGACATTACGGCACCACAAATGAAACTTTCTTGAGATTTTTCACGAATTATAAAAAACACCAACACGGTTTCAAGCACGAACGCAGACAGATGGAGAGACACTTCCGAGAACGCGTCACAGGGTTTCTCTAAACTGCGCTACAGAACAGCACTTTCCACGTTATAAACGTTATTTCTTTTAGGACGCCTTGACTCTAATATTTGTTATAGCACATTATTAGTAATCTATACATAATGTTTAGCTCGATTTAAAACAGATTTAAAGTGTCTTAAGGCGTATCAGCCTCTTAAAGCACACTTTCTTCAAAGGGAGATAAAAGCGCAAGGACGCGGAAGCGCAGCGCAACGTCATACAAACAAGTGGAAAATACAGCAGAACAGTTTGTAAATGTTCGTATCTCGAAGCAAAAAATTTCCCGCAAGACCTTTCGTATCTCGGAACATTTCGTAACTCGAAGCATTCGTATTTCAGGGTACCACTGTAGTTTTAACACGCTTTTTATCTGGTGTAGTTTTAACTCGCTTGGACCAGAGTCAGAACAGCAGAGCAATGGTTTGGGACCAATCCAGAGCTGGGAAAGCTACATTCCTGATCTCTGCTCCTCACACAGCAATTTCAATTATTATGTTGGAATCTGATTCGATTTCTAGCTCCGGATGAACATTTCTTCCCCGAGTTTCGATTCATAAGGATTGATCAATAGCAAAGTTCTGTTGTGCAAGAAAAGCAGCTCCAGGACGGCTGGATGCGCTTGGCACAGGTTTCGCCGCACTGCTTCATCATCCTCTTTCCTCGTTGTAAAAGCTATTTTTCTGAATGCTCTTCTTGCATTTGTGTGAAGTGTGCTCTAAAAACAATAATTTTGCATGAACAGTTCTGTGACGGAGACGATCCTGGTCCAGAAGCACATGGACTGGGACAAGGGCTGTGCAATGCCTTTCAGCTGGAGGATTAAAGACCTGCTGGAGGAGCTCTGGAAGCATTGTTTGCTGCGAGAAGGTACTGTGTGTTGAACAGCATTATAAAAATAATTAAAACATTACGCATAGCTTTATTCTCACATATATATTTGTATTGGTTCTCAGGTAATCAATCTGGGTAATTGTAGCAGGACCCTACCATTCTTTCCTGGAGAAATAATCACTTACTCATTTACCAAAAGTATCACCAATAGTCACAACAAAAAAAAAAACCTCTCTTCAAGATTTGAGGGCACCACTGAGCTTCCTAACATCTCTGTTCATAAACTAGAACTCCTCTCTGACTAGAACCAATGGTTCCATCACAGAAAACGATTCTGAAGTTTGCAGAAGAGCACATGATCAGATCCTCAGCTTCAGTCAGTGACGGCAAGATGAACTCCCAAGCAGATTAGAGAATCTTGAGGAGAGGGGGAGAATGTCTGTATGGGAAAACCAGTTCTTTCTCGCTTCCCTTTCCCATGAGCTCTGTGCAGGTTTTGGATTGTTCTCAGTAAAGACATTGTTATTGAGTTTGTCAATGCCATCGTGAGATTTTATAACAAATGTATTCAGAACACAAAAAAATTCCACAAGGTTTTCTTGTCATTGTGGTTGTAGAAAGGTCTTCTACTCGGAGTGGATTAGGATTGGGAACCACTGCTCTAGGAGTCAGTAGCAGGTGAACATGAGGTAACGTTTAGTTTTATTTACAGAAATGGAGGGCAATGTTCAGGGGTCCAAAAATATCAAGCCAAAAATGTCCGGTGGAAATAGCTCTGCATACAAAGGAAAAAGAACTCAAATTCCCTACTGAACCTCTATCTTACGAAGAGTAGCCCGATCTGTTCAGGCCAAAAGGCTGGGCGGCAATCACCAGTTGCGAGGTGAGGCGAAAGGGAAGTCTGAGAGGCAAGAGTCAGACCTCAAAGGGTAGAGAAACTCGAGTCCTGGATAGGAACAGTAGCTCTCAGTTCCTTGAGTGTCTCTAAGCTGACTGTTGAGGTGGAGCCTGGTGTCCACTGCTCTGCGTTATTAGCTGCATGCCCCAGGGTCCGAGAACCCACAGCAGGGAAGCCATTCCACGCACTATTACGCATCAAATCATATTCAATTAAAAGTGATGAGTAATTCTTTCAAACGTAAAACATTTTCCAGGGGATAGGTGGTGCTAAAGCTTCTTTACTGACTTCTTGTGGCAGATCATAGCGTTGAGCGATACGAAGAGCTCTTCTGGAAGACACCTTTGGGAAGGTACATCTCGGAAGCCAGCCGGGAGATGCAGGGGGAGTTTTTCCACCGCTATCTCCAGGATTTCATTTCCATGTCCATGACTGTAGCATCGGATGTGGATCTTAAGGTGCGCCAGATCCTTTCATTAGATCTGCTCGGCTGCTTTTACTAAAGACGATGCATTTCTTATCAGGTGCTTCATGCAGCCCTTACCTGCAGCATACTTGAGCTGAGACGTAATCACAGAGACCCAAGGAATCAGGAGATTTCTCTTGTTTGGGTTCATGCCGGCTACCGTCGTTTCAAGATCAGGATCCAGAACCTGCACAGGATGATCTGCATAGAGCCTCAGCTTTCTCAGAGGCTTCTGGAATCCACTGTTGCCACGGAGGGAGAGGAACTGGTAGGAGCACACAAAAACATCTGCATATGAGGAACTGTGTGGATTATGTTAAAAGGCCTGAAAAAATAAACCTAATAATCAATAATATTCATAACAAAAGTAATGGATAAAAATCATCTGCCCCGTTCACTCTGCCGACTTCTGTATTGGGTTATGGATTAGAGTTTAAGAAGATTTAACAGACATCTTAGCTTAAACACTGGAACAGCTAAATGCTGCATTTAGGAAAGAGAGAGATAAAGGAGCAGGGGGGAGGGGGATAAAAGTGACTTTCGCAGGAAAAGGACCAAATGTCTGCCAGCCATTTAAAGAGCTTGTTAGCTACCCTAACTTTAGCATCTCAACAGAGCGCCACAAGCAGCAAACTCGAGGCAAGCAACCCATTTAGAGTTTCAATGAAGATAAGTGACGTTGGGGAGCCAATGCTGCGGAAAATTCAAAAGTGGCACTTTATTTTGGTGCAGTTTCTATTGCTGATGTTTCCCTGGTGCCACCAGCACAGACGTCTGCTACCCGGCTCTAGTTCTGCATAATCTGTACTGATACACGCGAGGAAAAGTACAGAGTTTGAAAATGTGCAGATATCTAGCGTGAAGAAGCAGATCCACTTCCCTCCAGCTCGAACCTCTGCTGCAGATATCTGTTGATAATGAAGCTCCGTTGCTGCTTTCTCAGGTGCTAGACGTGTTTGCCGCGCTGGCCTGCATTGAATACCTGGAGCCTCCGGTCGAGGGTGAAGACGATGAGTATTTGGCTTGGTTTCGACGCGTCAAGACTCTTCAGGTTCCAATCGAGCTGGTTTGCAGTGAGGAGAGCGCACAGCAGTATGGAGAAAGGAGCAAACAGAGGGTCAATCAAATCAAGTGAGTTGAGCTCTTCGGTGCGTTCCTTACCAGCTCCTCTGCTTGATTCTTCTCATTGTTGCCGATTTGAACGACATAAAAGCCAAAAGATCTGGAATTGCAAACTGTTTTTAGTAGGAAACTAAAGAAACAAAACTAGGATTATCATAAAAGTCTTTTGGAATATGTTGAACTCAAATAACTGCCTCCAGAAGCAAACAAAGGGTCAAAGCGTCTAACTGAGAAATAGCCTCACGTCAGAGACAGGTGTACCGCAAACGAAAGATCCTGGGAACATCTGATGTAAAACCAGAGAGGGGATCATCCAAAGGCTGAGCTCACGAGATTTCCCAACACAGCAGGGAAATGTGATGAGAAGCTGGTGAAAGCTCCTTGAGTGAAGGAGAAAAGGAACAATTAATTACTGAAAACAACTCGGATCTTCTTCATTGGCTCTTGATTGAGAAATGAGCCAAGGTTGAGCACACCCTGCGGTAATATCTGGTGAATTCCCAAAGCTTAATGCTTCCATCTCTGTGCTGACACCCTGATTTTCATGAGGGCTCTCAAATCTTTCGCCCAGTTCTCTGTATAAAGCACGGCTTACTCAGGGATGGTCTTGAAAGCCCCCTTAGCTCTTTTCCTCCACCAGGTGGGACATCTCTTTGCTCCAGTCGTTCTTCAGTAGCTTTCTTCAGCAGTGGGTAATGTTTTTATGGCGACAGTCACGCTCTGGAAGTGTTCTCGGGTCCAGAGTTCTGATCAGTCTGGCTGTTTTTGGTTTGCAGACATGGCTGGCGTCGCATCTACTCTCTGGCTTTGTTTATCGAACACATGCTCCTCGGTGTTGGGGAGGTGGAGTTGACGCTCAGGCCTCTGGTCCTCAGACGCACGCGGCACCTAGCTCAAGTGAGTCCAGTTGCAGGTCCTCCTCAGATACCACCCTCCCCGATGATGACATCCTGTCCTCTGCCCTCCTCAGGTCCTAGAGAAGGACTCCGAGCTCAGAGAGAAGAAAGCGTTTGAGGAGGTGATCACGGTGCTCAAAGCCTGCAAAGACGAAGCTTCTTGGAACATCTTCAGGTAGCGGTCGCTTCAGGAGTTTGTAGATGTTTGCTGAGGATGTTCCACAGACTGTGTTTCTCCAGGTTTGGTGCTCAGCAGTGTGCCGTGTGCATGGGAGACCCCCAGGAGCCTCTGAGTCTCCCCTGCGATCACATCTACTGTCTGGCTTGCATCAGACAGTGCCTGGAGAATGGGCAGAACTTCTGTCCCCAGTGCATGAAGGTCATTCCTGTTGACTTTAAGCTTGCGGCTTCAGAGACGATACGGTACATGTCTTGCTCGTGTGTGGCCTCTTCGGCCCTCGTATCTCTTCTGAAAGCTTTTCTGTTTGCTTTGCTCACTAGGCGTCTCACCGAAACAAATGCGTCATTCCGAACGCGGTGCAATGCTTTCTTCATCGATCTGGTGTCCAGCGTGTGCTTCAAGGACAACACCCCACCCAGCGGAGGTGTCATCCTTCATCTCCTTTCCCTGCTGATGGTGGAGGCCTCCGCGATGCCCCACGGCAGAGGTATCTCCGTCTCCGATCTCCTTTATTTAAAATCCACTTGGAACCCGTTGTTTCCGCCTCTCAGAGGGAACACGAAACCTTCCTCCTCTAAAGAATGCATTCCCTTCTTCAGGTTGACTGAGCTTTGTTGTGTTCTTCTCTCGGTCGGCTATCACAGGTGTTCAACCAGACCAACATGAAGCTTATTTTCCAGGACCACAACTTTTGTTTGATCTGTTTAGTTGTTGCTTAGGTGATTGCTGACAGTGAAAGCAAATACATGAAGAGGGAAAAACCTCGGGGAGCTCGATCAGAACCAGCACCAGTAACATCCAAACGAGTTTGAGATCAAGAGAGTTAAGCCGGCGCATTGTTTCACTGAAATCTTTCTACATTCTGTTTCCTGATCAGTGTTAACTGATTTAGTCATGAACCATTTCTGCTTCAGTCAGTACGTGAGGAAGCCTTGGGTTGCCAGATATTTGAGATGGCCAGAGATTAGATAAATACAATCGTTTATTTGCATGTATTTGTTGTTGAATTATTTTTATAATCGATTTGCCTTTAAACGATGGACTGTTGGTGTTTAATAATATCAACTCTAAATAATATTTTGATCTGAGTAACTGTGTTTCATGTCCAGAGAGCAGGTTTCTGACGAAGGCTCTTTCTCCGTTCGATGACTGTGTGGATAAGAACCCTGTGGTGCGCTCAGTGGTGCTGAAACTTCTGCTCAAGTACAGGTGAGCGCAGGCGAAATGCTGAGCTCCCAACTCCTCCTAGTAACCGTAACAGCACTTCTTTCATTCAGTTTCGATGATGTGAAGGACTATCTTCAGATGCATCTCACTGACGTTGAGCAAAGCAACATTCTGGAGGAGACGGACAAGACTGAGCTCTACTGCCTCTACATCAACTGCCTGGAGGTTTGTCCTCTCGCCATAGTTTCATCAGAAGCTCTAGACCAGTGTTTTTCAACCGTTTTTTTTTTTTTTTTTTTTTTGTTTAAAATGAAACTCAAAGAAACAGTATTTTATTTTATTAGCTGTTTTCCTGCGGCACACCGGTTGAGAAACACTGCTCCAAACGTGCGTTTACTGAGTGAAGGCCTATACGTATGTAATCTGCAGCTCTGTTAAAACAAGAAGCATCTCCGTGATTGAGGAGGACATATGATTTGGAAAGGAAAGGGTTGGGAACCACTGCTCGAACCCTATGTCCAGAGTGTGCATGCTGAGTTTGAGACTGGGGCAGTGAATTCAGTCGCTTCTGTGTCTGCAGGACTCGATGTACGATCGCACCCAGTGGCACTCGGTTGCAGAACAACAAGCCTGTTTGCAGGAGGAAGCACTCTTTCTGCTTCACTTCCTCCCCTCTGACTCCACATCCATAGAACACCTGCAGCAGGTGGCCAGGGTTCGACTGGGGCTGGATATGGCTGCAGACCTGCTGGCCAACCCATCGACTAGTTCTGGTAATTACACGTTTGGTGCTTAAACCTTAGCCAGCGATTGTAGCTAAAAGAAAATCTTGAAATTAAGATTCATTCTGGAAATGTCAAGAAATGAAAGTCAAAACTATTTTATTATTAGCTAATCGTCAGGGTTTGACTATCAGGCGTCCGGGGCACAAATGTTTAGTTAGAAAAATGGCTCCAAACCAGCTGTGTTTGGGGACCAGGGTGTGTAGGTGCCGTTGCCGTGGATCATATGCAACACTGCTTCCATCAAGAGATGCTTGGATTTATCAAAATAAACAACAGACAGTTTGAAATTACAGCCAACAAAGTGTAGTGATTTTGGAAGGCTAAAGAATCTACAGGCCATGAGTGACTCCCACCTCAGGAGTTTTTCCTGTGGGACTAGTTTACTTCTCCTAAGACCTCTTGACTCATCTGTGATTGAGATAACGCACTTTATTTCCTGGTACGACCAGTCCCCTAATCCTTAAATCTACTCCCGAGTAAACAGCCATTGGCAGGAGGCATCTTGAGTCTGTTACAAGATGCACCTATTGACCCTGGTCACAGAGGACCTACAGCTGCTGAGGGCTCAGAGCCTCATGGAAATCATGATTATTTTATTGAACAATGAAAATTAAATGAAAAATCAGAAAACTTTAATAATATCTTAAAGAGTTTTATAAGATGAATCATGCATTAACCCTTTAAATGTAACCTCTTCACCTCAAGTAACAGCAATATTCATAGATTTGTATGGATGTGTGTGTGAATGAAAGTTTTCCCACTTTGTTCTGATGAACTTTTGCTTTTGATTAGTTATTTAATGTGATTGAACAATTAAATAGTTCATGTGTTCCCTGCTAGCGAGAGTTTAAGTGCGATTGATTACCAGTGATGTAATCTGTAGTTTGATTCGATTGGTCAGAACCACATTTTAAAACTCTTGTCCCAGTGCGTGCGTGTGTTCGTGCGTCCGTGTGTGCGTGTGCGTGCGTGCGCTAGCTGCTTGTTAGAATAGTATTTGTCTGTCTTAGATATTTTCCAATAAATATTTACTTTTATAATAAAAGAGAAGTATCTCGTATTGTTTGCAAGTTGTTGCATTATTCTGTAGATCTTTTGCTACCGTGCTCTTAGGATTGATTTTACTGTATTTATAGTACAGTTGGTGGAGATTATAAACATTCTAAATGTAACTAAAACATTTAGATAATTCCATTTGAGTTAAATTGATGAGTTTTTCTTAATAAACAGTAACTACGTTACATATTTTGGTACATTGGTACGTGTTCAAATGATTCCGAAGCACTGTCCGAGACATTGAGTCGACTCATTTGAATCATCTATTAGTTATATCTTATAAAGAATTCCCTAATAGCTTTAACCGCTACAAAAGAGTGGTTCTACAAGGTCGTGCTATGCGGCAAGTGGGGTCAGATCATCGGTTGCTGTGTCTACCTCTAGGAAGACCCTAGAACATGCCTTATCAGCGTCGTGCTGACCGTTCTACAGGAGGGGCTCGATCGGGGTCTGTCCCGTTTGTCCATCGAGGTCTAACTAACCTTTAACCGCCTGGTTAAAGGAATATCACTGGCCATCACAAGTACTCCTGGTGGCCTGACCTGCCTGGAATCTGGTCCTGACTGTTCCCGTTGATGATCCTATAAGGTCCAGATTCGTCCCCAAGGTCTCATCTGTTCCTTTTCAGGACCAGTTAACGACCTTGCAAGCCCTGCCTTGGGAGGAGACTGTACCAACCCAGGGTTGTGTTGTCCTACTAGAACCCCTGGTTTCTTTGGTCACTAAACCCATGAGCCGACTCTCTCCTCTTCTAGTGTGTCTTGAAAGACAATGTCGGGGACTCATGGTCTCTAAGCAGTGCTCTAAACTAAAATGAAGATTGCTTCTGTTGATGCTCATGCTGTTTCCTTGACTTTAGGGCCCCATGAAGACTCTATCCAGAAGTTTTTAGACAGTGTGAAACATCTTTGCTGCCAGAGCGGGAACGACTGGCACAGGGTGTACCTCATCAGAAAGATCTGCAGTATCCGTGGCATGGAGTATGTCCAGAAGCTTCTGCCACAGCAGGAGCACATCTGGCTCTTTCCTCAGGAGATCCTGCACTCGGTAGGCTTCCATTTGCAAACATCCTCCTGTTGACTAGCGTCTTAATTACTGACACTCAACTGACTTCTCTTAGAATCAGGACCACAGCCGGATGGACCACTTCTTGGCGTGTGGAAAGAGCTACAAGATGCTTAGAGATGCCATCGCCACGGCCTTGATAGACGGCAATGTTCGCAGGGTACAGCAAGCCATTGAGGTATTTCAAGAGCTTTTCAGGATGGCACAGAGTGAGCTCAGAGTCTGTAGTAGAACACCTCACACCGGTGCAGATTTCACACCGAATCCAAAGAGGAAATGGTTCTGGATGAGCGAGACAATGTTAGAAAAGCTTCGCTGGAAGTATTTTACGATGACATTCCTCATTTAAAGCGTAGTGATGACCTCAGTCCAGCAAGAGAAATCCAGGAGAGAAGCTACTCATCTCTCTGTGTGGCTTTAGCCTCTAGGAGTGCAGCGTTTTGTAGATCTTGAACCGAAGATTGACGATTTACTGACGAGAGTACCCACTCAACTCCCTAGAGAACCAAACAAATACAGAGAGATTAAGGCGTTTAGAACCCCCCTGTTGCCTGTGTGTGTTACTGTGATTGAAACCACTCGTGTTACTATATAATACGTAGTGGACGGGAGCCCCCTCTGACCAACCGATGGCTCGGGAACAGAGAGATGCAGCAAGGCTTTCACAGCCCTAAATATCTGACGCACACGCAAAAAGGCTTTTGCTCGACTCTGAGCTCCCTCACTCTGCTCACAGAATCAAACCTGAGCAGCGCACTGCTGGAGGATCTGCTTGCTCGTTGTTAAAAACATCTCTGTTTGAAGGACTGCGACGTCACACCTATGAAGAAAGCTGTGTGTCTGCTGCTGGCGCTGTTCAGAGAAGTCACCGCCCTGTTCCGGACTGAAAACCCTAAAGCGGAGGTAAAAGCACAAGATCACTCCATCTCCGTAGCTGTAGGCGCTCAAGCGTTTTAAAAGCTGCCGTTAGCAAGAACTTTGTGAAGTGAGTCAAACTGTTGAGAATTTTCGTGTCACTTCTCAAACCGGCTCGTATTAAATCCAGTCAAACGTGGAGATATAAGTGGAACGAGTGCATGGACAGACCCTGAAGATAAAGGATTGTTTTTCTGATCTGAAACTTCATGTGAAGCACATATAGATGTCTGCAGGACTCTACATCTGCAGTCTCCTCCTCCTGAACCTGTGCTGGGCTCAGGAGAATCAGTTCCCAGTGCTCCGCACTCCTCTTTTTGTTTGGCAGAGTCTGGAGGAGGAGCACAGAGACACAGGAGTGATGCTCTGTCTAAGAATGTCAAGTTTCCAGTCACCGATGGTTTGTCATCTGCTGCTGTCGACTCTAGGGCACTTCCTACTGCTGAAAAGATTTTAGTACTTCTCTGAGATCGTCCTCCATCCAGAGGACGATGAAGAACTAAGTGCCTGAAATGCAGTCGCATATTTAAGCAACTTTGATTACTCCTCAACCCTAAGATTCCTATTTATGCCAGAACATGTCTGAGTACAAACCAATGTGATGATGACAAGCGTTCCTCTGATGCTTACAGGCGTCCAAGCTCAAATAGAGCCAACAGAACTTCTTTCAGAGCTGCAATTAGGTTTGTGAGGCAGAAGCCACTCTTTATGAAAAAAGACACATGGAGTTGTCTGGAGTTTGCTGAAGCTTTCCCTAAGCTGACAAGGTCCAGATCCAACTGTTTGGATAAAACTCCAGATGTTGTGTGTGGAGAAATCCAGGCTCTCTTCATCCCCCGATCAGTAGCATCCTTACAGTGAAGCAAGCTGGTGGCAGCATCATCCTGTGGAGATGTTCTTCAACGACAGGAACTAGAGAGCAAGCAGGATTGAGGGAAAAATGAAAGCAGCTTGGATTGATACCAGAGTTCCAGAGCTCTGTTTATCTTCGACTGGTGAGATGCCTAATCTTTCAGCATGACCCCAAGGTCGTGCAGCAGTTATCTTGGAGGCTCCGGCAGGGCTAGGGATGCCACTGTACGCACTTGTGAACCCCAGTTTTCTGGTTCCTCTTTTGAATAACTCAGGGAAAGAAACGCATGTCCGAGAGTAAATATCTAATCAATAAACTGCTCCTTTGTTAAATATCCAATCAGCGAGCGCTAAAGTTAGAGGAGGGCGGGGCTTCACTGAGCCAGAAAAGAATGGTCAGCGCTGAGGAGATGGTGGGCACTTATTTTCTGGCTATGCAGAAGAATACAACAAAGATCGAAAAGAACATTAGGGAAAAGTGTCTCTGTGTGCCAGCGATGTAATTATGCAAAAGGAAACACATGAAACACGAGCGCTCTTCTGCTCCACCTTCAGACAGCTGCTCCTGGTTTCAGGGCCCCTAGCTGCCTGTAACTTTTGCCGCCTTAAATCCCTCTCTTCCGCTGAAGAAGCTCATGCCCACCACACTACGATTGTTTTCATTTAAAGTGAAAACTTTTGAAGATGTGTCTCGATGTTTGATTCAGCAAACTAAAGTGAATTCTATGAACGGCGTTATTTATCTGGTCATGTGATCCTTACAAAGAACGATTTAATAAATGATTAATTGCTAAGCCTACTATTTGCTAACCGGAAAACTGTGGCTAAAAACTGCGGTACTTACCGAAGCGTGAGCCCAGACTGTAAAGACAGTAACAAGTTTGTGGATCATATTGAAAAAGTCTTGATGATGTTTCTCTTACAAAGGATTGATGAGTGCTGTGACGTCTGTTTTCAAAGCTTTCAAATGAGACGTGTGCTTAAAAACAGGAAGACGTCCATTTCTTCTGTATGTAACAAAGCTTTGGTTTGTCTTGTAGCAGTGTGCCGTGCTAGAGGACTTCGTCAGAACGTCTGAGGTTTTGGTCAGTGATGAAATGAGAGCGTTTGCTGAAGCCCTGCTGAAGAACGCTCTCGGCGTGCTGAGTCTACGAGCGGAGATGTCTGCGAGAGAGCTTGTGCTGGTGGAGCTAAGCGTTCACCTTAAGGCCGTCCTGCTGTGTGGAAACCTGGAGGCGCTGCAGCCTCTGCAGCAGCTCGGTCTCTCCCCCAACAGCATGCTGGTATGAACCCTCCCGCCAGACTCTTGATCACCAGCAATCTCATCTCACCGTGCTGTCCTCATAGGCCTCCTTCATACCCACGATGCCAGACGACATGCTAGCTGTTGCCCAGCAGGCCATGGGACCCCTGCGCTGGTACCGTAAGTGGAGCTGTTTATCGATCAATCCGTCCGTCACGATTGCTAGCTTCGAGCCAGGTTATGCTCAATTACTGGCATCAAGCATGTGTTTCATTAATCAGCGTCAACCGTTAAAAAGATCTTTATTAAGCAGTGATGAGGTCAACTCGCCCTGCTGTCGCTGCTTCCCCTAACTTGGGTGGGTTTCCTGGGCGTACTCCAGATGCTCCGGAGCCCAGAAATATGCTTCAGGTGTTTTTTAATTAATCATTTAATCACATTAAGAAAAATACAATGGGTGTATAGGATTAATTTAATTTTACTTATTCAAACATCAATACAGGTGTGCAGAATTAGATGCTTTAAATAAAATAATATAATGAAAACTTCTTATATTCAGGAAGTTATCATTAGCACTATCTCTCTCTCTCTCCCGCTGTGCTTGTGCCTCGCTCAGAGTTGCAGCATTATGATTTTACAGAAATGATAAAATGGTGCTGGCTCATGGTGATATTTGGATATTTGGATATTTGCTTACCGTTCTTCTCCCATCTTTGTTGTATTTGACAGCGAAAAGTCCCCAAACAACAGGTTTAAAAGCTGACTGTACCTTTAGCGCCGGCTCTCGGCACAGTAGAGCATATACAGAGAATTCTTGCCCTCGTCTACAACTTTTGGCTCGCTGATTGGTTATTCACACAAGGAGCAGTTCATTGATTGGACAGAAATGCCCGCCCCTCCCCCGTGTGACTACTCCAGACTGTCACTGACAATGCTGTTTTAGAACATTGAATTATAAACATGTTCTTTCTCTGAGCAACTTTTTTTTAAGCCACCACATGTAGGTGCTTCGTGTGAGCTGGACCGTTTTGTTTTCTCCACGGGAGATATCTCTGGACAGAAGCTGTGAATTTATGTAGTTTTCATTAATTACATCAGGACAGGAGGGTGTTAAAAGGTAGGGGGGTGTATGAGAGATGTAGGTGAGGGGGAAAGATTCAGGAGTGGAAAGAATACCTACTTGAGCATGCCATGTAAGTTTAACATGCGGGAGGACAGACAGTACAGTACAAACTGACCCTGCCCACCTTCTAGCGATACCCCGGCCCCTTACCCTGACCAGCACCCCATCCCACCCAGTCATCTATCCATCCACATACGGAGAATACCATTTACCCTCTCAGCAACTCTAACTGGGGGTAACACATTACGTTACTTGGACATTAACTATAATCTAATTACCATTTTGAAAATGATAGCGTGTTTAATTACTGCGATTCTAAAAAGAGTAACTAATAACGAAGCAATGCGTGACTGACCAACTTTATGATGGATGTAGCTTTCAGAAGCTGAATGATGGGCCTCCCTCCAATTGTGAGCTGCTGGCACAGGATGCATTTATTGAAGGTCACCAGTGCTTTTCTGTGGGTTCAAAAACTTCCGTCACTTGGCCCCTGCTCGGAACACATCTGCAGCAAGCAGCTTCCTCAGAGAGATTTATTTTACGCTATGTAACTCACAGTTTCCCCAAAGCACAGTTAGTAGCCTTTGAATGCGATCAAACATTTAAGGCACACCAAGATTTGCAGATGGATTGTGGTGTGGCAGGTCTTCGGCAGTGATGGTGAGTTCTGCTGAATAAACAGAGACGTTCAGAGCAAACACCTTGAGCAATCCTTCACAAGAAAGAACTGAAAACACTTGTGTGTGTGTGGATCTCCTCATGGTGAAAGCTTTGCTTATTGAGCTCTTGGTGACACTTCCAGCTGTTGTTATTCTAAGCTCTGTTCATCTTCTTCTGCTCTCCGCAGTATGCCCGAACGGCCATCCCTGCACTGTTGGAGAGGTGGGCTCCTGTGTGTCTAACTATCGCGTTTTGTCGTAGACCGTTTTTCTTGAAATGTCCATTTTTCTTCAGTGTGGGCTGCCTATGATGACGGCTCGCTGTCTGGACTGTAACGTCGACATCGGTGGTAATAACCACAATCCGGTGCCAGGCTTCACCATCATGCAGCAAGAGTAAGCCCCTCTAACTAACCCTTACACCATCGATTGTTTTTACGCATCGGAATGTTCGACACTGACTCATGACACCTGTATCTCCAGACGTCATTGTGTTCTGTAGGGTTTCCTCTTCGATGACCGGAAGAGAACATAATGCTATCATCAATATTAACATTAGGGAGGAAGGATTACTCCCAGTGCTTGAATTACAAAGACATTCAAAGGGACTCCATATGCCCAAGAGAGCGCTGCTGTACCATCTACAGTTCTTTTAGAATTGATCGTTATTGCACTTTAATATTGTATCAAATGCGCTCCAGAAGTCATACACACGTCAGAACTGGTGAAAATGTATGTGTGGTTGTGGTTTGAAAAGCTCTATAGCGCCACAGTTTGTCGTAGGTCAAAGAAATTCTTTACACTTGTAGGGTGCCGAGACTTAAATATAAGTCACACGGATCGCGTTTCTGAAATGGACACGAAGTCTATAACCTAAAAAAAAAATTCATACTTTACTGAAGTCCTCCTAGAGATTGTATCTGTCCATCAGTCTTATCTAACGGCATTTTAGATGTTCAATTTCAAAACTTTCTTTACTTTCTTAAACTGAGCAGTCACCAGCACGCGGTACTGGAAACAGGGGCCCAAGAAACGAGCGACGTCCAGCTCAAGTCTCAGTGGAGCCAAGGACTCTGATTATTGGGGACAAAACGATGGCTACATCCGGTTTCCCTCACGCTACATCTGCAGATGTTAACAGAGAGATAAAAGATCTCCTGAGCAAGCAAGACAAAGCATTATTCATGGAGGACATGATGTAAAGAAGTAACATCAGAACTGCTTTATGGCAGACTTTAAAGGCACATTAAAGTCTTTATAGCACAGTTAAAAGTCTCAAAGTGCAGTGTGTCATAGCAAGGTCCACTTTCAGCAAATGGCACAAATATGTTCTCTCGGCTGCTTGAGCTGTTCACAAAGTCTTCACTTCATACACAACTTCAACCTGTTCTAGAATCAACGGGATTTCCTTTCACCAGATCTGGAACGAGAATGCTCATGGACAATATACTTAAGCTTAAAAACACTTACTAATTTAAAATGTTAAAAAAAAAATCTCTAAAGCACTGAACTTATTCTCTGTATCAGCACAAACATCTTTCATGTGCCCATCTTAAAATTAAACTTGTAACAAACGGCTTAAGTTTACTCCCGGACTGTAAGTCGCTTTGGATAAAAACGTCTGCTAAATACACAAATGTAAATGTAACTAATTAACATACCACCAAGGCCTTCACCACCCACACTACCAACGTCACCACAGAATGAGGATTATATTGAATTCGATGAACGCTTGGTGCTTGCCATTGTGCTGAATTTCGATGTTTTGCCATGAAGCAGAAAGTTGTTACTATCTCAGGTATTCAACGTCAGATTAGGATCAAATTTGCCGCATGCACATCCACATAGCAACCCACAGTACCAGTTGCCACAGGAAATAGAGCATTTAACATTCAGAAGGCAACATTCTTTCACCAGTTTTGACAAGTCAGAAAAAGAGAGTTCAAAACATTACTTATTTCATTCATAGTGCCACCGGCTGGTACTGGCATTTTATATTCTGGTTGTAATTTTTCATTGAATTAGCGATACCGGTGTCTTGTAAATTAGGTGCAGTTTGCCATAATATTCAAGAAACTGAGCCTAAGTTTAATTTTCTGCAGGTTTTACTAGATTTATCTGAAATATTTGTCAATAAAATATCTTCGAACGCAATGGATACTGGTCTGATTTGATTAAATGATCTCTGCGAAGCTATGCTAAAAGAGCTTGCACCCAGATATGGAGAGGCTTTAAAGACAGCGTAATAACAGGACTACAGAAGATCTGCATAAACGTTCTAGAGAAATACAACTGACAAGTGTTTTGATTTGAAAGTGTTGAATGCTGGCACTCTATATTAGAAAACTATAATAACTATAACTATATATAACTACCACACAGAGGGTGCTAGTGCGGGCTCCCTGATTCCCCTGGCTGTGTGGAGAAGGCCTGACTGGATCTGAAATGCAGTTTCCTGGGTACTCTCTAATGAAACCATGCATGTTTGCCATCTGCAGAGGGGACCGTACTCAAACAGGGCACATTCTTGGCAACCCACAGCGCCGCGATCACCCGGACATGCAGGACACCAAGAACATGTCGCCAGCTCCCTTTGCCCTTCTCAGGATCCTCACACACATGTCCATGCTGATCGGAGTCCACTGCAATCCACAGGTATGTCCACTTCAGTTCAAATCCTGTAGGGAATCGAGGGCATCTGGTTTCTGATGTAGATTTACTTTCAGAACAGCTCGAGTCCAAAACCCCTTTATTAAAACTCCAAACAGCTTTAACCCAGGGGCATGTAGGAAGCGCCATGATAAAGTTCTCCTCTCACTGGTCGATGCCAGCCGACACTGCTTCTGGTATGTGATAGGCCTGTTTTAACCACAAGAAAGACACAACCTTGCATCCTTCTGACCCCAAGTGCTTGGGAGTTGAGGGTCGATCTAGGAAGAAGGCTGCGGTTCCCAGAGATGGTCCAAACAACACTCTGCTCAGACATCCTGTTGTGGTCAACCAGAGACCAGAAAGTGGTTGAGCTCACAGTGCCGCGGGAGGAAGGTAACAAGAAGGTCCATGAAAGGGAGGCCAATCTCTAAAAGTACCAATCTCTAGCCCAAGACTGTAGAGACATGGGCTGGAAGGAGTGGTTGTTCCCTGTGGAAGTAGGGTGTAGGGGCTTCCCAGCCAAGTCTGCATGGCCTTTATTCTCTGCTCTTTTCCCAAAGCAAGCTGTCTGTCAAATGGGAGAAGAGCCAGAGTGTGCCTCGTGTTGGATTTAGGGAGGAGGAATGCTGGAGGCCAGGGAAAGATGGGCAGTGAGCTGATCACTCAATCACTTGGAGGGTGTTGTGGTTGAGAGCCGAAATGTTCCTGACCAAAGGCTACAAATACATGCTAAAGTAGCTGAATGAGGCAACATAACCATTGAAATTGTTTGAATGATGCAATATTGTTGTGCACTGTTGTGGTCATAGTTACTAGAGGTTAGATGATCAGGGAAGTATAGAGTTAAGGTCACTGCTCACTGAACTTCAACTGTGGAATATTTCCACAGCGCTGGCTCCACCTCTAAGCTGATTGTTTTGTTTCAGAGCATTATGCAGATCATCAGGCCGCCAGTTCTGGACCCTGCTTCCTTCCTGAATGCCCACCTAGAGAAGGACGTGCAGCAGCTGAGCAGAGCTCTGGGGAAAGGGGAGGACGACACGGTCGGTACTATTCATCTGGCTATCCACAGTTTACTGGATCCGCATCCGGCAAGCCAGTGTACGAGCTCCCGACTCGCCTAGTGTAGCTCACCAGTATTTTCATTCTGATTGGAGGATACTGAAGAGATCACTGTTTTATTTCTGAGCAGACCCCCCTCCTTTTGATACACACCTCTCCACAAAAGATCATAGAAATGGATGGGAGGTCTCCATGAGCAACGATGTAATGGCGCATCAACTAAAGGTAAGACTCCCCCGTACAATGTTGCATTTTACACCGAGGAGGAGATGACCATTTGCAATAGTTCAGCGTGTATCCCAACATTTCTCTATGACACAGTGGCAGTCTTTGACGTCACTCGACTCTTGTGATGCGTTTCCTTTCTGAAACTCTTCTGCTGCAGGCTGTGAAACGCATCTTCCACTTTTTAAACAGTTTTATCTTAAATTCCTTCCAATTTCAGTCTCTAGCGCCGGATTGTCATAGAGTTCAAAGGGTTTATTGCAGGTGCTTACAGCAGGAAGCTGGTGAACTTTTTTTTGTGACTGCTGTACCAATCTTTTCACCCCTATAACACGTCTCTAGTGGCCTATTTCTGTTTCCTCTTTTGTGACCTAGTCTCTTTTCTTATGCTAGTACTTTATTCAAATGGTCTCAAGTAAAAGCAAGGAACAGTGGATCAGACCGTCCTAATGGTCCTCGACTTTACAGCCTTGGACATGGTTAGCCATCTTTCACAGGCACTTCCCTTAAGGGTTTTCTGTCAGGTCCTTCAGAGTTAGCTGGTGGGGTGAGCTGTCGGAGACTGGGTTTCACCAGTGTTTGGTACGTGGTTGTTTTCTTTTTTACCTACATCAAGTCTCCTGGGTCTATCATCAGCACTCAAGTCTGTCTGAATGACATCTCGACATGGAAGAAGATTCATCACCTAGAGCTCATCTCTGCACACAACGAGCAGTTGGTTGGTCCTCAACAATCCCCCCCAGCTTCAGTCATTACGGCACCTTGGAGTGCTTTCAGATTGTTTGAGGAGCACATGGCTGGGAGAGCTGAATGTATTCATGTGAAGGATTCCGCTCAACCCCTTTGATCACATAGGCAGCATTTGAACGGATAAAAGGCAAAGTCTTCAGTTCTTGTAAAAGTTTCACTTTTTCTGTCCAGGACTTGGAGCGTCAGCTAAAGGAAGTAAACACGTTCATCAGGGAAGATGAGCGGGTTTCTTCTAATCCAGTGATGAAACTGACTTTTGGAAATCCAGAGCTATTCTTGCGCTCTTTGCCCAAGAGCTCCCTCATCCACAACTCATCCGTCTGGTGCTGCAAAAGGAAGGTCTCTGTTTTGAGTCTGACTCACATTGTGGAGCAGAACAACGGCCGGGACACTTTGCCTGTGCTTTGGAAGTTCCTTCAGAGGGTGAGATGTTCATGGAAAGAGAACTTAGGCTTGTCCGGTTCTCTGGCTCTGTACGCATGTTCTGTTTGGTCCATCAGTGTTTTGTCGTTCTGGTTATTTCAGGAGCCTGAGCTAAGGCTGGTCAGGTTCCTTCCTGATATCCTGGCACTACAGAGAGACCTTGTGAGGAAGTTCCAGAATATTACCGACCTACCCTACAGCACCATCAGCGAGTTCCTGCAGGACCAGAAAGCAGGTAGCGGCTGAGAACAAAGACATGGACGCTGTTTTTTAACATGATCATAATCAAACCTGTGCTTGACCTCTAAAGCCTCAGAAAGATTTAAACACAGCAGGAGCCTCAGAAGGCTTCATTTCATTTTCAAAATGAAAACCAAAGACATGTTAAATCGACTCAAAGCATGGTAAAAGAAAACCAAATTGAATTAAGCGCTATTTAAAATTTTATGAATTTTGACCATTAGGTGGCTCTCTTAGTGACTTCTGTTTTGGGGTCAGCCTTTGGTACTGATGACGCACAACAAATTTGGTGTCAATATGGCAAAAGGTTGCTGAGATACAGCTTCGGACTCCACTTGACGGCATCACAATCGTCATGGCCCTTATCGAAAACAGTAACTGCAATCAATACACTACGAATAACTTTTTGCCAGCAAGGTCAAAGGATGCTTCTGATTCAAATTTGGTGAGAATCGGACAAACAGTCTGGGTGCAGTTAGAAAAAGTTTAACATGGCAGACAGGAAGTTCAGTCAACTATGGTAAATTTTATATCTATGTTCTCAGCTCAAGCTAAGGAACAAAACTGAATGGGATTTTTGACAATAGGCTAAAGCTAGCAAAAGTTATTAGCATTTTTCTAAATTAGTTTATATCTTTTAACCACAAGGTGGCACTGGTGTAAAATTTGTTAAGTCTCTTCAGAGCATGGTGGCAAATATGCTCAACAACTTTCAGAATTGTACTGTAAAGCATGTTTGTTTAAAATACAAATTTTTGCAATAATTCTAAATGGCCGATGCCCAAAAACAAACAGGAAAACAGGAAAAATGGACATGGTTCGACTCAGCTTGATGCTCCAAACGCGTTGATACCAATTTCATGGATTTTGGACAAACGGTTTGGGAAATACAGGCTGAATGTCCGGACCACTAGGGGGCAGAGTGAAGAAACACTGCATGCAGCCTCAGATCATAGGTGTTACAACATAGACAAAGTTTGGTGTACATAGGCTAAAGCGTTGCGAAGTTATAGCCATACAACCATTTTGGTGAGTTTTGCGTAAGGATCATTCACTAATATTTCGATAACAGTTTGACGAATCAAAAATCCAAGAAATAACTTTTGTTTGGCATAGTCAGTAGATGATATGGACCGAATTTCGTTGCGTTTGGAAAAACGGCCTAGGAGGAGTTAGCAAAAGTAGGTTTCATAACTTTCCCTCAAGAGGTTCATAGGGCTGCCATTGACTTTGCGACTGAAGTGGAAGAAGAAGAAGAATCGGAAGAAGAAGAATAATAGGAAGAAACGGAACAAACACAATAGGTGCCTTCGCAGCTTTGCTGCTTGGCCCCTAATTAATTAATAAGTTTTACATGTTTTTTACCAATACTCATGTTTTTTCATGGCTTCATGGGCCTTTTATGAGTTTACAAAGTATTGTGAAAGAAACAGGAGCAACATGTTCAGAGATGTCTTTTAAGAATACCGTGGTCAATGTGACTGTAATTTTGACCCTTGTTCTTCAAACAGCTTCACTCAATGCCTGGTATGAGAAGCGCATTAGAACCTTCTTGTCAGCATGGAACCAAACCAGAGTTTCCCTGAAAACAGCAGGTAAACCATCGCTTCTTTTCTTTCGCTCCTTCACTTTCAGGTTTTGATCATCAGAACTGTGTCTGTATCTGGTACGGCTGTCTCCGAGGGGCCGATCTGCCCCAACTGATTACAGCGAGACAACGAAAGCATTTCCATTGAGCAATGAAAAACAACTACCCCAACACTCCACACAGACATACATCTCCATTCTCTCCCTTCCCTCCCACAACCAACATCCTACCAAGGTTAGCCTCAAGGCCTGATGCGGAGGCTGAAGTTCTCCTTCTGCCCCCGGCCAGGGGTGCTAGACCCTATTATGTCGGGGAGTCACTTCATCTTCCTGCCTGAAGGGATACAACTCACAGCCGTTTTAGTGCGTGGAGACCTCACGAGACCCGGAGGTCAGACATCAAGAAAAAGCATCAGCGGCTACTTACCAGGAGAGTCAGAAAGGGAAGGCACCAGTGGTTGTTACCCTGGCTTCTCATCTGAACTACCAAGTGGGATGAACAACTGCAGATCATGTGATAAGAAATAATACAACTGTCACGGATATTTCCTTGATGGTACGCATACAATCAAAACAGACTTTTTTTTCTCTCTATTTGGACAGCTTCAGTCTGGCACACATGAAATTGTGTGTGTTCAAATCATTTTCAGGAGAGATTTCCAGTCAGAATTGCACACGCCTCTGTTTTCTATACAACTTGTTTCGCAGCAGAAACTAGAATTTCAGAACGACTTCTATGAATTCTGCAGCCAGCCACAGGGGGGCGATCGCTGTGTTTTGGTATGAATTCAGCTGAATGATATTGCCCCAGACAGTCGTGCAGTGTGAAAAAATCTGTGACACGACTTCTCTGAAGATCATACCGGAGCTCGGCTTTAGTCTACGTCTGCACTGCTGGTTTGAACAAATTTTAATTTGACACGCTTCAGAAAGTGCAGGGCATGGTCTTAAATAATTAACCTTATGTTGTAGTTATCATCTGAAATGTTCTCCATCAGCCACCTGTAATGAATCCTGTGTTGTCAACAAATGTTTACATCAAACAATCTTCTAATGTTGTTTCTGCTCGTTGTAATCAGATATTTAACATTACCAAAAGAGCATTCAGATACGTCCCTTGCCCGAGAGGTCGGAAAGGAGTGGATGCAGAAAGTGACACAGATATTAATTTGAGCAAAAAAAAGATAAAAGGTGCCAATGTTTATATCACTGAAAATACAGATGGTTTCCATGAAATGTGAGGCGGTCTTGTTCTTTGGCCAGTTCCATTGATGATGATTGTGAGCTGAGCTGCTCTTTCTTTCAGGAGAGATCCGGCTGCCGGATCACTTCACTCAGGACGATCTGGACCTCGATGCTGACCTGCAGGTCCTGCTGCCTCAGAGACATGGCTTGGGCCTGTGTTCCACAGCCCTTGTGAGCTACCTCATCAGCGTGCACAACGACCTGGTCTACACTGTGGAGAAACACACCAGAGAGGAGTCTGAGTATGAAACATATTGCTCTCCATCAGTGGCATCAGCTTCGTACCTCAGAATGTTTCCACTTTAAATAAGAATGAACTTTTCGAAGTACAGTAGAGATGATATCATCATTTTATGGGGAAACTCGAAACTTTACTTCATCAGAGGCACATACCATCTGCTCTCGGCACAAATTCCTTTTCACAAGACAAAATAGACCTGTGATATTAACCGCCTGCTGTGATTTGAAGATAAATGTTTGGTTATACTAAATTATATATTAATTCTCACCCCTCGATCATTAAGAAATATTCAACGTTTGTAATGTCGATTAACGCTTGAACACACCCTCTCTCTTCACCGTGATCCCGTGGGCTGAGTTGGGCTGTTGTTTGACACGTCTGCTATAGCGTCTTTAATGCACACGTTGCAGTTTCTGTGTCGTGTCATGAGGCCTCCTCATAACCATAGATGTGTTGTAAAAATGAATTAGAGTATTATAAATAATTTTAAAAATTGTCCGGATTGGGAAATTCTTGGTGAGGAAACAACAACATCTCAGAAAAGTCCAAGTTTCACAATTCACTCCTGTTAACAACTGTTATTGAATTGTTTTTATATGTCATGTCTGTTGTAAGAAATTACATTTTCCATACCCTTGTGAACTCTGCTAATATAAAAGCTGTCCAAAAGAGCTCCCAGTTACATCTCTGTTAACAGAGTTAGCCTCCCTGTGCTAACAACATGAATGTCAGTCAGCCATTACTGATGTAGGAATCTTGAAATAGCAGCAAGATCTTGTTAGTCGACTTCTGTAAATGGAATGTTGTATCGTGATGAAATCTCTTTCTTTCTGATGTACTACACTTGGTAGCAGCTAGACCACTACAGTTGTGCTCATAAGTGCACACCCCCTGACAAATGTTGTGATTTTCTTGGCCATTTTTCACAAAATGTGAACGATAACACATTTTTTTCCACTCATGGTTAGTGTTTTTGGTTGAAGCCATTTATCATCAAACAACTGTGTTTGCTCTTTTTAAAACATAAAGACACATGACCCTGGTTAAAAGTTTACACACCCTGGTGATTCCGGCCCGATAACAAGCACAAAAACCAACACAAAAGTGTTTGAGTGGCTGCTTAAGGTAGACCCTTGCCTCTTGTGATGTGCTGACAAGAAAAGAGAAACAAAAAAGAGCTGTCGTACAAACTGTACAAAACAGGAAAAGGAATTTTAAAAAAATCTCCAAGGAACGTCTAGGTTACTTGCGTAACCCCACGTTCCCTGAATAGGGAACGGAGACGTTAGTCGGGATTAGACCGACTGAATGGGAGCGAATCACCTGTGGGAGCGACTGCCGAACATATCAACGGGCAATTAATTTGCAGGCGTAGGTGATTGACTAGCAATCAGCCGGGTATAAAGCCGGGCGTGCCTACGCCACCAGTATGGAATTTTCCGAGGAGCTGGACCTACTTACCTCCCAGCGACCTCAGATCCATGACTTCAAGGGCATGGCGAAGGGTAACGTCTCCGTTCCCTATTCAGGGAACGTGGGGTTACGCAAGTAACCTAGACGTTCCCTTTCAGTCGGTCCCGGAGACGTTAGTCGGGATTAGACCGACTGAATGGGAGCCTCTTTAAAGGGCCATGCCCGAAGTCCGTCCAGACAGGCCGGCACTAAACACAAGAGAGGGGTTAGTAAGGCCGTAGTACCTGAATGGGAACTCCTTCTGCCCCTGCCCGGAATACTCATTGACGGGGAAGTCGTCCAACACTGAGAGCTTAGCTGTACTCGGTTGATGCTGACGACCAGAAGGAGGCACCCCTCGACCCGCAGGGAGGAGTGGCGGAGATCGCGTCGAGGCCCGAAGGGCTACCAGCGAGTCATCGTTCTGCAAGAGAAAATCGGCAGAGACGGAAGTCATCGTTACGCGCCAAAGCAAGGGGAGTAACGGAACGGGTTCATACTAGCCACCTGAAGGGGGAGCTGTAAGAGAGACATAGAAAGGGAGCACCAAAAGGGACTCCCAGATCTGGACCCTAGTTCTGCAGGGGCCAGGCCGAGGCAAAGCCTCCACTACAGAACCTAGCAGCGCTGACTGCTCCGCTCAGTCAGATGCTGGAGGGGGGAGGATGAGAGAGCCGCCCGAAAGGGGGGAGCTCTTAAGGAATGTACTTCTCCGATGATGAGGAGAGTACTGCAAGCATACACCCCCACCGTCCCCTAAGGGTGACTGCCACCACACAGGACCGCAGAGGGAACGGTGCCTACGTCGAGGTTGTAGAACCTGACAAAGTATTGGGTGTAGACCAGCCCGCAGCTCTACATAAGTCGGTGAGTGAGGCCCCTTTAGCCAAAGCCCACGAAGCAGCAAAGCCGCGAGTGGGGTGGGCCCTCAGATGGAGAGGGCAGGGAACCTCACACGCCTCATAAGCAAGGCGAATAGCTTCCACTACCAGTGGGCAAGCCGTTGCTTGGAGACCACGGAACCCTTACGCTGGCCTCCGAAACAAATGAAGAACTGCTGAGAGCAACAAAGCTCCCGGGTTCTGTCCAGGTAGACCCGAAGGGCTCTATGGACATAACGAACCCTGGGCTGGATCTGCCTCCTCCCGGGGCAGAGCTTGCAGGGTCCCTGGTCCCAGAAGGGACCTTGGGGATGAATCCGGGCCTGGGCCTGGTGGTAACCAGGAGGGCCAGGGTCGAATTCCAGGCAGGATTCGTCGGCGGACAGTGCCTGGAGATCTCCCACCCTCTTAATTGAGGCCAAGCAAGCAGGACTGCGGTCCTCAATGAGAGGACACGCAGCTCCGCAGAGTGCAAGGGCTCAAAGGAGACTTCCGCAGCCCAGACAGGGCGACGGAGAGGTCCCAAGAGGGAATAGAGGGGGGTCTAGGCGGCCTAAGACGCCTAGCTCCCTTGAGAAATCTCACCGTCAGTTCGTGGCTGCCCACTGATTTCCCTTCAACCCGAAGGTGGAAGGCAGAAATAGCGGCGGCGTAGACCTAGAGGGACGAAGGGGACAGCCCCCGATCGAACCTCTCCTGGAGAAAGGTCAACACGGTTCTGATGGGGCACGTCCCAGGATCTTCCAGACGGAAGGAACACCAATCGACGAACCGACCCCACTTGCCAGCGTAGCACGCTCGTAGAGGGTGCTAACGCGTGGTCTAAAGTTCTCACCACGGAGGGTGGTAGAGGCTCGGGGTCCACCGCGGACAGATATGCCATACGTGTAGGGCCCAGAGGTCTGGCCGCGGGTGCCTGTATCCCCCCCCCTGAGTCGGAGATCTGGACTCAGAGGGATCGGCCAGGGGGGGGCTGTCACGAGCGCAGAAGGTCTGGGAACCAGACTCGGATCGGCCAGAGGGCGCGACCAGGAGTAGTTCTCGCTCGTCTACCCTGACCTTGCACAGTAACTGTGCTAGAAGGCTCACTGGGGAAAACGCATATAAGCGTTTGTTCCGGGGCCAGCAGTGTGCCAGCGCATCTGTCCCGAGAGGAGCCAGGGACAGGGAGTAAAAAGCCGGCAATGGGTGTTCTGCCGGGAGGCAACAGGTCTACCTGGGCCTCGCCGAAGATATCCCATATCTGCTGAACAGCCCGAGGATGGAGCCGCCATTCTCCCGCCGTGGGGTGAAACCTGGACAGCGAATCCGCGATCTGGTTGCACCCGCCGGGGATGTAACAAGCTTTGAGCGACAGAAGTCTGCTCTGACTCCAGAGGAGCAGTCGTTGGGCGAGGTAGTGCAGAGCACGGGAGCGCACACCGCCTTGGCGGTTGAAGTACGCTACTACCGCAGTGCTGTCGGTCCTGACCAGCACGTGCCGCCCCCGGAGGAGCGGGCCGAAGCGCCGCAGCGCTAGGGTGACTGCAACTAGCTCGAGGCGGTTGAAATGCCAGCGAGAAAGCCGTCCGATCCAGGAACCGGACTCTCGGTGGGAACCGCACACAGCGCCCCAACCAGTCTTGGAGGCGTCGGTGGTGACCACCATGCGATCGGGGGGACTCGAAAGAGGCACCCCGGACCGTAGGAAGCACTCCGAGTTCCAGACCTTAAGGTAAGGAAGCGCGCCTGTCGTGGACAGACGTAGAGCTCCCCGGCGCCATGCCCAACTCGGAACTCGCGAGAGAAGCCATAGCTGCAGTGGCCGCATACGCAGGAGCCCGAGTCGAATGACTGGGGCTGCGGCTGCCATATGCCCCAGGAGCCTCTGAAATAACTTCAGTCTGGCCACTGGTCGGGAGGACACCGCGGAAAGAGCGGTCAGCAAGGCCCTGGCGCGTTCTACCGATAGTTGCGCCAGCATGCTCTCGGAGTTCAGCTCCAACCCAAGAAAGAGATGACCCTCACCGGAGTGAGGCGGCTCTTTTCTCAGTTGACCTTCAGACCCAACGGTTTAAGTGCGAATGCACCTTGCCCTTGTGTCGGATCAACTGGTCCCTGGACGAGGCTATGAGAAGCCGGTCGTCGAGGTAGTCCAGGATCCGAATGCCTGCCCGGCGGAGCGGGGCTAGAGCGGCCCGGGCAACCTTCGTGAAGGTGCGCGGGGAGAGGGCAAGACCGAAGGGTAGGACCTTGTACTGGTATGCATGGCCCTCGAAACAGAACTTTAGAAAGGGTCTGTGTCTCGGTACCACTTCTACCTGAAAGTACGCGTCCTTCAGGTCGATTGTTGCGAACCAATCTCCAGGGCGGATGCACGGTAGAATGCAGCGGATCGTCAGCATCTTGAACCGGTACTTGGCCAGGTGCCGGTTTAGACGCCTCAGATCCAAGATTGGTCGCAGCCCGCCTGATTTCTTGGGGACCAGGAAGTAGGGGCTGTAAAACCCACGTTCCATATCGGCTGGGGGTACCGGCTCGATCGCGCCTTTGCTCAAAAGGGCGTCGATCTCCTCTCGCAGGAGTGAGGCGCCTGTTCGGGGAACAGGAGTGTAAAACACACCTCGAAACCTGGGGGGCGGACACGAACTGAATCGTGTAGCCCTGCCGGATTGTCCGGACCACCCACTGTGAGACCCGGGAAGCTTCCGCCAGGCTCCCAGGTAAGCTGACAGGGGGTGTGGTCGGGACGTGCCGATGGTCCCCATGGCGGGGCCGCCCGGAGGCGGACTTGTGGCGGAATCACCAGGGGCGGACCCTGGGAGATGGTCAGATGAGGGCAGGGGTGGTGTGCCCCCGCGCTCTCTGCCATAGCCAGCGGAGCTCGCGCCCAAGTTGGGATCTTCGTCGTAGACCGAGTAAGAGGAACCCCAGAGGGCAGGGCATGCGAGTCCACTATTCTCGGGCAGGAAGTGAGATCTATCTTGACACAATAGGTGCTGCCGTCCCGAAGGACGGCAGCGAGGAGTGGGTGGTGGACTCCCCCCCCCCTGGGGGAGCTGGGTCGATGACAGGACCCAAAGACAATCTCATATCCTCCCGAGTTGCCAACCTCAGGGGAGCTTCACTAGAAACCCTCGTCTGCTTTCGAAAACCTCCGAGGTTGGCTCCGTCATCCGCATGCAGGGGTTTTCCCCAGACCAGAGGTCGAAGGAGTAAACCATGGCGGGAGACGTACTCTTTGGCAGCGAACAGGCGGAGAGGGTTCCGGCACAGAAGCAACGCCCGCTGCTTCTGGCGTGGAACTATACCCAGACCCTCCGCCTGCTTCCTGATCGTGGAGACCTTTGACGAAAATCTCCACGGCGACGCCAAAGAGGCCATCCGGGGAGACAGGCGCGTACGGAGGCCGAAATCAGTCCTCGGGACGCATTGAAGCCTGCTCTAACCACAGATGGCGTTCCTGGACCACAAGCGTGGACATCGCGTGACCGATGTTCAGTACGGCTGATCTTGAAGCACAAGGTGACAAATCAGCGGCTGAAAGCGAGTCTCAGAGAGACTGCTGGTCACCACCACCCCGGTGCATGTCACGGAGGACCTGTAAGGTCGCCATAGCATGCAATGATGCAGCAGATTTACCCGCAGCTGAATAAGCTCTCATCATCAGGGCTGATGAAAACCTCCCAGCTTTGGCGGGAACACCCGAACGAAACCGCCAAGCAGCAGCGCTGTCGGGGTAAGCACCGCGACAACCTGCCCACTCGGGGAATCGAAGAGTAGCCCGTATCTGCTGCATTGACCAGAGTGGTGAAGAGGGAGGAGCTCAATCCCCTGACAGGCAGGGGAGCCTGCCAGAATTAGTGAGCTCCTCGTGCTTCTCGGGGAGAAAAAGGCACTAGCGGTATGCGGGGAACCTGTCCCGGCGCCTGCCTAGCCACCAATTCTCCAGCCGCGACAGCATCGAATCGGGGGGGAGGAGTCACCTCCCGCCGATCGAGGCCTGTGAGAGCACCGCGAACGCCTCCGGCTCCAGCTCAGCTGCAATCCCGGAGGAGGCAGCTAAACTGGAGAACCGAAAGCCGCGCCCCTTCCGATGCTGCGTGGGAGAGCAGATCGTCTACAGGATCATACGAGGTACCGGGCGACACCGAAGCGCCGTCCGATTCACCCGCAGACCAGACGGGAAGCACGCTCGGTGTTTGGGGATGACGCGAGGAATCACCTGACGCCGCTCTACCCAAAACTTCCGCGTGCGACTCAGCAGAGTGCTGCAATGCAAACACTCGCGCTTCACGAGAGCCGCGTCGGTGTGCTGGAAACCAAACACATCGCACAACTCCCGTGACCGTCTTTTCGACGAGAAAGCCCACAACAGCCAGGAATAGTGCACGTTTGCTCATCGTGTCGTGAAAAATGGACAGGATTCTGAGAAAACGGCGGAAACACACTGGACAGGCTTGCTTGCTAAGATCTGAGGTGCCGGCGTGGTGGCGTGCTAATTCTGGGACTTAGCAGAGGTCAACACCAATGTGCCAAAGGTAAGCAACCTACTAATCTTTGCAAGCTGGTAGCGTCAAAGTTAGGAGAGAGAGTCACACTCAGTCAGCTCCGAAGGAAAATTGCATACTGGTGGCGTAGGCATGCCCGGCTTTATACCCGGCTGATTGCTAGTCAATCACCTACGCCTGCAAATTAATTGCCCGTTGATATGTTCGGCAGTCGCTCCCACAGGTGATTCGCTCCCATTCAGTCGGTCTAATCCCGACTAACGTCTCCGGGACCGACTGAAAGGGAACTGGGAATCAGCAGTGTTCAAACTCTGATGAAAAGTGAAAAGTGTGGGATTCTGGTGAAACCAACAAATATTTGATACAACTGCCTGAAACATTTTCAAATGTGAACTTCTGAGAACAACTACAGTGGGGTAAAGCAGTACACCAATTGTCACAAATTTAGTCAGCCACCAATTGGGCAAGTTCTCCCACTTAAAAAGATGAGAGAGGCCCATAATGTTCATCATAGATAGACCTCAACTATGAGAGACAAAAGGAGAAAGAAAAATCCAGAAACTTCTTTTGTAGGAGGCTCCTCTGTCCTCCACTCGTTACATTAATGGCACCGGTTTGAACTCATTATCAGAATAAAAGACACCTGTCCAAAACCTGAAACCCTCACACTCTAAACTCCACCATGGCCAAAACTAGAGAGCTGTCAGAGGACACCCGAAACAAAACGTTAGACCTGCACCAGGCTGAGAGACTGAATCTGCAATAGGTGAACAGCTTGGTGTGAAGAAATCAACTGTGGGAGCAATTATTAGAAAATGGAACACATACAAGTCCACTGATGATCTCCCTCGATCTGGGGCTCCATGCAAGATCTCACCCCGTGGGGTCAAAATGATCACAAGAACGGTGAGCAAAATTCCCAGAACCACATGGGGGGACCTAGGGAATGACCTGCAGAGAGCTGGGACCAAAGTAACAAAGTCTACCATCAGTTACACACTATGCCGCCAGGGACTCAAATCCTGCAGTGCCAGACGTGTCCCCCTGCTTAAACCAGTACATGTCAAGGCCCATGTGAAGTTTGCTAGAGAGCATTTGGATGTTCCAGAGATGACTGGGAGAATATCATATAGTCAGATGAGACCAAAATAGAACATTTTACTCGTCGTGTTTGGAGAAGAAAGAAGGCTGAGTTGAATCCAAAGAACACCATACCTACTGTGAAGCATGGGGGAGGAAACATCATGCTTTGGGGTTGTTTTTTCTGCTAAGGGACCTGGATGACTGATCCGTGTAAAGGAAAGAATGAATGGGGCCCTGTATTGTCAATTTTCGAGTGAAAACCTTCCATCAGCAAGGGCATTGAAGATGAAACGTGGCTGGGTCTTTCAGCATGACAATGATCCCAAACACACTGCCCGGGTAATGAAGGAGTGGCTTCATAACAAGCATTTCCAGGTCCTGGAGTGGCCTAGCCAGTCTCCAGATCTCAACCCCATCGAAAATCTTTGGAGGGAGTTAAAAGTCTGTGTTGCCTAGCGACAGCCCCAGAACATCACTGCTCTAGAGGAGATCTGTGTGGAGGAATGGGCCAAAATACCAGCAACAAACAGTGTGTGAAAACCTTGTGAAGACTTACAGAAAACATTTGATCTCTGTCATTGCCAACAAAGGGTATATAACAAAGTATTGAGATGAACTTTTGTTGTTGACCAAATACTTATTTTCCACCATATTTTGCAAAAAAAATCTTAAAAAATCAGACAATTTGATATTCTGGATTTTTCTTTCTCCTTTTGTCTCTCATAGTTGAGGTCTATCTATGATGAACATCACGGGCCTCTCTCATCTTTTTAAGTGGGAGAACTTGCACCATTGGTGGCTGACTAAATAGCCTTAGCCCTTGAAACATTTGGGGAAAGATCTCATGTAAGCGGCTGCAAGCAAAGGCTAGTGGCAGTTTTTCAATATGTGCTCATCAATCATTGAGCTTTCTCCTGCGTTCAGGTACACGGTGAGTCCAGCTGACCTGAACGAGTTGCACGTGATCCGCTATGAGTACAACCGGGAACTTCTTCCTCTGGTGTTGTCCAACTGTCAGTACTGCATGGAGCGAGGACAGGAAACAGTGATGGCGTACGACCTGCCCAAGATCCAGCAGCAGCTCTTCTCCCGTTTCCTTCAGGGCAAACCACACATCACACTTAATGTACGAGCTGCTTGTCAGTTTTTATGTCCTACATGACGAAAGGAAGTATTTGAACCTCTGCTGATTCTGAATGTTGAATTAAACACTTTTGCAAAAGATGATTCGGTGACATAACCCTTGTTGCTGTGGTTGGCACCAGATTTGCTCAGATAACAGGAGGAATTTTGCAAACCACCTTTAGGTGACTCCCAACGTTTAGTTCCCTCCAGATTTTCTGTGGTATTAAGTTTTGGAGACTGGAGCCACTTCAGAACCGTTGGCATTTCAGCTTTGGGCCATTGTCATGCTGGAAAACTCATTCATGACCAGTTTTGACCTGATGGAAGGAGGTTTTTACCCAAGGTCAGAGAGGGCGGTGAGCTCTCCTTCCATTGATCTCCTGCTCCCTTGGATGTTCCAAAAACTCAGGATGAGTTTTCTGGAGCAGAGGGAATTTCACGACAATTAATTTCTTGGTCCTCGCGCAGCTCTTTGGTCTCGGGCCATGCTGGAGAGGTTGAATTTGATGATTGGGTTCTTCTACAGACAGGTGTCCAGAGGATTCTCCCTTGAAGAGGCTCCTAGTCTTGAGAGGAAACCTGTAGGTTGTGGTTTTCTTGATTCATAGAGGGTGAAATACTTTTCCTCGTATTAGAGAAAAAGCTGAAAATCTGCATTGGGTCAAATACTTCTATCCCTTATTGTTTCATCTCACACTGTTGAGTTTGCAGTACCTGATGGACCTTTAGGAATGTGACCCATGTCAACAGCTGTTCTGATTTTGTTCCCCAGGGGATTCCCACATTAGTGAACAGACAGGAACGAAATTTCGAGATCATGTTCAAAGACGTGAAGGCCAAAGTTCCACAAGTAAGTTCCTGGATGCCTCATGAGACAGGGGATTCACATTGGTGAGCATTGCACTTAAGTGTACTCTAGAATACACATGGTTTTTATTAGCAATCTCAGCACCAGTTCTTTGTGGGAACGACAGATCTCTGGTTCCTGTCTTAAGATCTCATTTGTATTCGGATCTAAAAGTGCCGCTCCTAGCGCTGAAATGAGGGACAACACAAGCTACAGCCCCCATGAGCATTGTCCCGTGTGCATGTGTCCACAGGAAGCGCTGCTGGCTGTGCTGCAGCAGGAGCTGGTGAAGGAGCTGCAGGACTACAACAACCTGTGCGAAGCCCTGTCCACCGCTGAGCTGGTCTTACACTTTCTGGCTATGACCGGGGGGGAGCCGCACATGCTGATGGGCACCTATCTGAAGGAGGTGCTGCAGATGACGGACCAAATGGCACCACATGTCATCAAGGTCAGCTCCCGGCGCTGTGTTCTGCAGTGGATTTTTCAAACAGGAAGTGAATGTGTAGAATGAAAGTGTGCGGTGTCTGCAGGCGCTGAGTCCGTGCAGCCTGAAGAACAGTGTTGCTTTGTGGCAGCTGCTCAGCTCCGTTAAATCGGAATCCATGCTACGCCACAAGAGGGTGAGTTGCTCAGGAAGCTTGTGTTGTGAGCTCGCGATGTCACCCTCCATCTGTTTGCTCTGCAGGATCCGTTTGCTGATATCAGTGAGGATTACAAGCATCCTCTGCAGGAGGAACACAAGGCGCTCCTCACCAGCTTCTTCACCAATGCCAGTGCTGATGGTTTCCTTTTGGAGATGCACGAGTTCTTGCTCTTGGTCCTAAAAAATCCCAAAGCTTTAGACATCTTCAAACCCGACTGGAGGTGAGATCCTCCATCAAAGAATCGATTGCTCTGTTATTGTGTTTGATCAAAGTGAGGATGAATGAAAGAATATCTCCTCCTAACTCCTGAAACCATTTGTCCTCCAGTCTGAAAGATACCATGGTGGCCTACATGGAGCGCAAGGATGTAGATGTTCCTCCTGAAGTGGAGGAGCTGTTCCCTCAACAGATTCTGCTCAAACACTTCACAGAGACGTGGAGTTTTTCTGTTCTTCTCAGACAAAAACGGAACCAAAGCTAGTGCGCAACTTGTGTCGTCTGATATCAGGGAAAGTGCTGAATCCAGGCAGATGTTCTTCTGAACGTTTTTCTACCTAAAGCATATCTTTGTTTACTTTGTGTTTAAATCACTGTTCTTAAATTGTGTTGGATCCTCTCCTCGTCATCGATTGTTTCTCCATGTCTCTTTACTCTTTTTCAGGGCGTTTTGTATTTCACTGTGATTTTGTAACTGTTTACTTTTTTGCTAACACAAATCTAAAAGTTCTAAATGTTGAAAACTCTCTTTCATTCTTCTGTGTTTGAATGCTTTATAATCAGATTCTCTGTGAAACGTGTTGCACCTCAGGGAGGCAGCAGACCTGGAGCTGGCAGATTTATACATTACACGTTCAGCAGATGACATAAACATACACACCTTTTCACCCAAACACCATCTCTTTCCAGTGGTGTACAGGTAAAGCACTGTCTGTCATGCACGCCTTCAGGATCAGTGGATAACATGACAAAAACATAGAGGCTGAAAAAACACCGGCTTCACCAGAGATTTATGTTGAGATATTCTCTGGGTTTCTCTCTCTGGGCAAGGAGCACCAGAGATGCTCCTGCAAGTTATCTCCAAAGAAGTGACTCTTCTTCTGGATTTGAGTATCGGTGAGGATTTCGTTGAGAATTAAATGGTTTACACAAACCATTTTTACAAATTTGGCTAGAAATTTGAATTTAAAAACTTGAGGTGAAACTTCTCCCAGAGATATTTCACTCTGGAAAAATATAATAACCCGTCTCGCTATTCTGTGAGACAAAGTGGAAGAGAAAACAACTCTCGGTCACAGTTTTATGAGCAAACACCAATGTTATAAACACACAGGTAAGGGTGTGCTCTCCACTGTGTCTCTACCCATCCTCTGGAGGCTACAGGTTGGGAGGGTTCCCCAAAGGCTGCATCAACTGTTGGTAAATGGCACGGTTTCGCCTCATTCTGACCACAGAGTTTTATAAACTTTTTCTTCTGCTCCTTGCTCATTACAAATAAATGATGTGTTCACATACATCACATAACATTCAGGTGGCTACGTGTGTTAGCTTTATTAACGACATGTTTTTAAAATAAATAAATAAATGTTTTCAAAAGCTCTTTAAAAGACCAAGAGTAGTTCCCTTGAACTACTGTCCTAAATAAAAGCCTGTATCCTCCTCTGAGGCGAAATGGGACGCCTTCACGCAGCATTGTGACGTAATTGGTCTTGAAATACGAAGGATCCAGAACCTGGATTAGTGAAAGCAGAAGCTGCTGCTTACAACGGCGCAATTCTAGATTGCACTCCGACAGAAAGTTAATCTGGGAGGATCTTTGACCTGCACTATTGGGCCACCACACTGTGAAAGTCCAGGAGCCTCAATTACAAAAAGGTTGGGTACGTACAAACCATGCGCACTCCTCTTTTTGCACAGGTCGACTAAATGGCAACTACACAAGTGACGTATTGCAAACACAAACTGAGCTAACAAGAGAGAATAAAGAACAAAACCTAAATGGGGAAATAAAAATAAAATAATCAAAATTACAACACAAATTACTGTCCCTCGGATCCGGTTTGGTAGATTTGTACATAACATTATGTAGATGTGGTTTTATAGAGAATATGTGGTTCTCTACAAAATTCGGTTTCAGGGGGGTGGAATTTAATGAATATTCCTTAGGGGGGCGTGGTTATCCAACTGGAAATATTGGAGTGTGTATTTTTGAAGAACTTTTGAAAAAGTTTAAATGAAAACAAATGCAAAAAGAAATTTTGAGAAAATGTAAATGAAACAGGAAAGAAGGGTTTGAGAGTTGAAAAACAGTTTTATAAACTGAAATGAAGAACTGAAAGTAAAAATCAGCCGCTCACCGTTTGCAACACATATTCTGATCTCTGTTTCAATCCACTTTTACGTTCACGATTCCGTTTTTTTGTTTGCGATTCTGTCCTTTGGCTTGTTTGGACTTTTGACCTCCTTTTGTGACATATGAGAATAGAAGCTACGAAGCTACATCATCAGCCAGAGAGGAGCTGAGCAGTAGGACACCGGGAGATTTGAGTAACACTTTTTGATGAAATTAGCCATTAATGTTTTGATTTCCTTGTATTATGTTCAGCACTTGACTTACTTTAAGCTTCGTGTGTGAATAGTAACATTATGTGGTCATTTCACATTAAAGTGCTGAAATAGTATATAATTTAAGACAGCTTGTTTTAAATTATTTGTTTGTCTGTAACTATTAATATTGCTATTAGTGGCTGCTTTTTAACAGGCTTAAGTGTTAAGCACATTACCCCAATGTGAGTTATAATGTTAAGATACGCAAATTTTTTCCTGAACTTAAAAATCAAAGCATGGTTATTGACGGAATGCTCCTTACCCAGTACTTCATCAGCCCCGGTGCCTAATTCTAAAAGACCTGGAGTATCGATAAGCTCTGACGGTAACGGTCCTGCAATCGGTACTGGAGGAATACAAAACAATCATATTTATTGCTAAATAAACATTACCTAGCATTAATTACTTGACCAGCCTTGTGTAATTTGTGATATATTTGGAATCTCACGCAGGAAATGCATGTTCCGTAATAAAGAGAGTTCGTGCAGCAAGAGCTAATGTCGGAGAGAGTCAAACGAACCAAAGTATGGTTATACTGCACCCGTGTGGAGCAGACTATGATCATTGCTAAAAGTGCAACACGTTTTTTTCTCCTAAAGGCAGAAACACAAGCAAGCGATCAAAACAAAGTGCATTATGTGTAGACCAGCTTCTACTTCATCATCCGTCCCCTTGGGTATATGTTGTGTTAGAATAACGACATAAACATCACACAACGTCTCTCTAACGTTTTTTTTCTCTCTGGATTTTCTTAGACAGAGGTAGAGATTTGAGATCTGTCTTCTCGTTTCTCAGTTTCATATCAAATTAAAAAACCTACAGTATAATAGTATCATATGTTAAAACTGCTTGCCACATATCTGTAGCCTAATTTGGATATCATCTAGCAAAATAACGAAACGGTGACTGGCACAGAAAGAGTATTATATGTTAAAACCGCTTGCCATATATCTGTAGCCTTAATTGGGATAACATCTAGCAAAATAACGAAACTGTGACTGGCACAGAAAGAGTATTATATGTTAAAACCGCTTGCCATATATCTGTAGCCTTAATTGTGATCACATCTAGCAAAGAGTATTATATGTTAAAACTGCTTGCCATATATCTGTAGCCTTAATTGTGATCACATCTAGCAAAATAACGGAACGGTGACTGGCACAGAAAGAGTATTATATGTTAAAACCGCTTGCCATATATCTGTAGCCTTAATTGTGATCACATCTAGCAAAATAACGGAACGGTGACTGGCACAGAAAGAGTATTATATGTTAAAACCGCTTGCCATATATCTGTAGCCTAATTGTGATCACATCTAGCAAAATAACGGAACGGTGACTGGCACAGAAAGAGTATTATATGTTAAAAGTGCTTGCCATATATCTGTAGCCTTAATTGTGATCACATCTAGCAAAATAACGGAACGGCGACTGGCACAGAAAGAGTATTATATGTTAAAGCCGCTTGCCATATATCTGTAGCCTTAATTGTGATCACATCTAGCAAAATAACGGAACGGTGACTGGCACAGAAAGAGTATTATATGTTAAAAGTGCTTGCCATATATCTGGAGCCTAATTGGGATCACATCTAGCAAAATAACGAAACGGTGACTGGCACAGAAAGAGTATCATATGTTAAAAGTGCTTGCCATATATCTGTAGCCTTAATTGGGATAACATCTAGCAAAATAACGAAACGGTGACTGGCACAGAAAGAGTATTATATGTTAAAACCGCTTGCCATATATCTATAGCCTAATTGTGATCACATCTAGCAAAATAACGGAACGGTGACCGGCACAGAAAGAGTATTATATGTTAAAAGTGCTTGCCATATAGCTGTAGCCTAATTGTGATCACATCTAGCAAAATA
>SRMA01026278.1:0-39539 GCA_007224835.1 Danionella cerebrum | reverse complement strand
TAATTTATCTAATTTAATCACATCTGCCAACTCACGACTTTATTAAACAATAACTCTTCATCTGACTCAGCAAAACATCTATTGATGGATTTTGTGTCTGTTGTGTCAATAGACTAGAGGCGCATGTCAGTAGTTTCCCTGCACCACGTGATGTGACGTGTACAACAGTTTGTGTAACGGTCAGTGAGAGTTGTCTATAATTACTTTGTTAATACTATTGTTAACCGATAGGTCTCTTGTGTTTACACTGTGTATCATCCCAAAGACGGTTTGCATGTGAGTGAAAAGTCTAGGAAAAAAAGCATCATATATTTTCCACTAGGCCACTACTGCAACGGTTTTGATATAATTTTGACTCTTTAGTATTATATTTAATATTATACATTACATGTTAACAACATACTATGGTATAATTGATGATACTTGTCAATAATACTTTTATTATTATTTTGAATATATAATATTAGGATATAAAATATATATATATAATTATATGTTACATATTGCTGTGTTCTCATTTTAAAGCGTAAAGACAAATATGTAGAATGTAATATTAAGGTCGTACAAATTAAACTCTGATCTGTGGATCTGGGTCGAATTACGATGCTGTATAAATAATGATGCTAAACAAGAGAGAAGGATAGAATAAAACAGGAAAACAATCCAATCTCATCAAACTAACACCAAAACAAAGTTAATCAGTGTGACAACGTCCAGCTCATGTGACAGGAACAGAAGAAACGTCAACCACACACAGGGGTCATGATGGGCTACTAGTACAAGCAAAAACATGCAACCAATTCTAGCCGAGCTGTGAGATTGTCATTCTGCCACCAGAAATCCATGTTCCTATCACGGAAATTTCTCACAATGTGATTTCTGATTTTCCTTCCATGTGTCGCGCTTTGCTTTTGCAGTGCCTGTATTCCTGGCTAAACAGAATGCTCTGAATGTCATCTCCCGTCAGAAGAGAAGTAACACTGCTGATGAGGAGACTAGACTGCCTCCCAACCTAGAGAGGGAGTGTTTGGAGGAGGTTTGTGATTATGAAGAAGCTAGAGAAGTCTTCCAGGACAATTATCGTACGGTGAGTCCTGTGTGATATTAAAATGTTGACTAAAACCTGTTCATAGCTTTGAGTTCCCTTGCAGTCCACAACTAAGGGGATTCTTCTTCTGAGTGGCCAATCTTCTCCAACCTCAGTGAAAACACTTTCTTTGTGCAGTGAAGTTAGCATGCACACCTGTACAAAAGAAAGCCAAGGTGCATCAACACACTTCTGTTTGCTTTCAGAGGCTTACACTATAAACTCAAGAGTGTTCCCCACTGAAGAAAACAGCATTCCAGAGCGGTTCAGTGAAAAGAGCATTGCATCTTTCTAAAGATGACTAAACGAGCATCGGTAGAGTTCTTCGCCTGAATCAAGTGGATTTGTTTCGTTAAAGGATGGACTCAAGTACTGTGTTTAGTATTAGTGTCAGGCTCCACTTTGCACTAGAGAATGACTTTTGTCAGGGTTTCCCGCGAGTCTTGTGATTCCGGTGGTATTCCAGTGGGATGGGATAAACTTTTCTTATTAATCTCATGATCAGGATGGGACAGTAATAAAAATCAACGGGAGTGGGCAGGAGCGGGAACACCATTAATAGATTATAAATTTCTGTGTTAAGCAATACAAACGCAATGCAGAGATGTTTGTAAATCTTTCAGCGCGTCAAAACACGGAAGTCTAAAGAACAAGTTTGTTTCGGGTCGGCAACAGAAGTGAACCCTTTAACACCGAAGCTGTCGCCGGCGACAAACTGAGAGAAACAGACCATACGCTACGAGCACGGGAGACCACTGACAGATGCGTGATTGATTTCCTGTGATCGCTTTAGCAACAGTTTAGCGGAGATTTCACTGTAAATATAATATAATAATATAAGTTTGTCTTAGTAGTAGTAGTTTTTGGCATACTAAAGTGTGAGATTTCAGTGCCAAAACACTTGTAAATAGTGAAATAAGTGAAACACAAACAGCAACAGCGTGTCAATCACACACAGTCATATGTAATAAAAAAATTTTATACTCAGTATTTATTCCCAACAATGTTTTTAATATATATACTGTCCTTTATATAACATTATATAATAATGCTTTAAAACTGCTCATGCTCTTGATTCCAACAACATATTGCTTCATTAATTTATTTTTATCTTTTGCTCATTTTTGGATTAGGCAAGGTTGTGTTCAGCTGGACAGGAACTACTCTACAATATTCCACAGCTGAAAAACAAACACCTGGACCTTTTTGTGTTGATGCACAATAGGTTGAGGTTAATTTCTGTGTAATCTCAAAAATCTTGTTGCTGTACATTTATAGTTGTTTATAAAGAGCAATTAAAATCCTTTTTTTGTTATTACACACTGTTCTGAGCATTTATAACAAAAATAACAAATATTTGCCATATTTTTTTTTTTTATTTCCTCTGAAAAGAAAAATGTCTTAAAAAAAAGATTTTCTCTTCACCAATTTTCTTGGCGTTCGGTTAACTAAGATGGTTAATGTGACCAATGTCCTGTTTTTACTAAACTGGAATCCATTTCAAAAGACTACAGGTATTTGTAAGCTGGCAGCAGTTGGATGGGAGTGGGAGTAATTTTGAGTGAGATTGGGACAGGACAGGATGTATTTTTTTCCCTGGTCCAGGATTGGGATGGGATGGGATGGGATGGGTTGGGATTTTTTTATCTGGAAATCCACTCCCGTGTCATGCTCTACTTCGCACCCTCCCCTATCTGTCATGGTGAGTGGGTGGATGATGCCCAACCCTTTATACAATCTGATGTCCATCGTGGCATCACATGTGTAGGGGCCCAGAGCAACCAGGAACCTTTTTTCCGGGTTTATTTGCTTAGTGAAAAGAATAAGGAGACGATTCTTTTCGGATCATAGTGAATGCGGAGCGGGTGGAATGAGGTACCCCTCGTTCAGAGGCTTGGAATGCAGGGATTGTTTCTTGGTTGGATATATTCATTCTCATCGCTGGTTTTCTGAAGTGCATGCAGACTTACAGGAGCGATCGGCGTAAAGGAGGAACCTGTTGAAAAAATGACCATGAATGATTGACATGACGAATCGTGTCATTGTATTTCTGGGATTGTTGTGGATCCATGAACGTCTGACTATTTGTGGTGATTCGGGCTTTCTGAACTTGGTTTTTACTGATTTGTGGTTTGATTTGTGAAAACCTGAAGGTTATGAATTTGAAATGAGATTATGAACTTATGAGACCATGCTTTCCACAATATTTATGCAATTAATATAATATTTCGTGGGTGGTTCAGCATTTATTTGGTTTTTGATGAGTGATAGTTTCTCTTCTGATATAGTAAACAACAAAAATGTGACTTACTTATGACGAGACGTAGGGCATACGTCCTGATCACCTCTCTGATAAAATATTTTAAAGAAAAATAATTGACAGAGTAAACCTCTGTCTCAGGGCTGTGTCTGAAAGATTTTTAGGGAGATATGGTTTTTGCTGGTTCCTCTCGGCCCTAAGTTGCTGATTGCACCAAAGGTGCTGATTTCCAACTTATTTTCTTGTCCAGGACTCCTCTCGAGATGTGCTGGCAAGGAGGAAGTACAAGTATGCATTTCCTTTAGTGAGCCTGATAGCGCAGGTGCAAGGTGCGAGGTCAGGGAGGACAACGAGGAGGTTATTCTAGTTGTCCATACTTGTTCAACAAAGCTCACCTCTCTTGTAACAGTCCTTCCATGGCCTATCCACCTTGAGTTGGGACCTTCTCTCTGAGGCTCCCAGAGACCTGTGGGATCTCCACATCTGGCATGTTTGCATGCGGCAGACCCTCATTCCTTACTGCCTTCGGTACTTGAGACTCTTAATCAGGCTTGTGCTCTCTCCGTGAGGTTGTGCTCCGCCGGTATGTGGAATTAGTTCATCGATTGTTGTCTCAGGAGGACCCCAGAGCATGGGATCATGTTCTTTCTTCAGCAAGGGTAAGAGTGAGGATTCTCTCCCATAAGGTATTGCATTTTAGGCCCTGTCTGGTACACTCTTGGGACCTCTTTGTTGGGACTTCAGGCACTGACTGCTTCACCTCTTCTAAATCTTCGCCTCTTCTGGTCTCGTGTGTGCTATGTGCACCCTCCCTGAGAAGGCTTTCCTACTTGTCCCTTTTGATAGAATATGTAGCGACTGAGCAGAAGGAGCTGTGCAGGTTGTCAGACCTTAGAGTCCTGTGTAATGGCCTTTTTGTAAAGGGTTCCCACAATTGGGATCACAGGAAGAGTGAATGCCCGTCACCGGGGCTTTATTCTGGTCAGCATGTTCACCGCACAACGCAAGTGTTCTTATTGGCATTCGCGATGGTTGCGGTTGGAGAAAATTGCCTTCTCAGAAGAGCGATTTCCAGAGTCGATAACCCATCAGTGGGAGCCAAAAATGATGAATTATGTCCATTTTTACCAATGATTTGAACCAATGTTCAAACTTTTTTGCCAGTGTTTGCCAACTCAAGTATACAAAGAGAATGATTTTATCAAAGGAATGTTCACTGTTTAATGTGTTGTTTTTGTATTTTGAAGGATATCTTCTGGTCAGTCTACATTGGTAAGTTTTTATATATTCAAGTGAGAAAGTATTCGGCATAGTAATCATTCAAGCGCTCATTCATGTGTTAGACTGTTCTAAATAGGGCTGCAATAACTAATCGATAGTGAAATTCGATCACCTTAAGCAGAAACATGTTGGTATTTTGGATGCGGACACATCAGTAGGGAAAGTTCTATTAAGTGCGTTTGTTTAAACTGTTTGCTGACTTCGGGACAGTTGCTCTAGATCAGTGGTTCCGCGTACCCCTTTAGACACCTCAGCCTTAGCAATGTACCCCCTGCTACCAACAACTCTAAAAGAGTAAATATGAACAGATGATTATTTTTCATCAGCAAAAACATATTATAAATAATGATTTTGGTTGTCTTTTACAAGTGAAACGATCGTCTCTCTGTTTAATGTGATGGATTTTCTTGGGCAGAGACACACAGAGATCTGTGCTTTTGTTTGTTTTACTCATTTCTCATTTTCATGTAAATAAATAGTGATGAAAAACAACAGTACATTTTTTACTTTTAATTAAATTGATATGACACAAATTAATTTTGACACAGTTTTTCCAGAAATATTGTAACAGCAGGGTTATAATTTTAAATGAAAAGAATAAATTGTCGCAGTCTCTCTCTCTCTCTCAGACTTCACTGCGCTCGGATTGTGTTTAAATAAATACATTTGGCACGAATAAGGAGGATTCCTCTCGGCTGTTTCTCTTTCCAGCACAGTAGTGGCTTTAGGCAAAAGCAGAGCCCAAAACACGGGCGCCTGCACGGGGCACAAGTTCAGAGGGGGCGCTGCTCGATCAAGACTTTTATTTCTTTAACTTGTTTCCCTTTGCATAAAATCAAAAGGAAATAAACCTAAAATAGTAGTTTATATTTCCCTTGCTTTATCAATGAAACAATGTTGGTGCTAAGCGTTTGTTCCTTCGGCGTCATGCTCTTCACACGTTTCCTCCAGCACGAGGATTCACGATGACCTCGCTCCTGTAAATGTTTATATTTTTATTTTAGTCAATGTTGTTCATTATGTGGAGTAGATAAATATCATTGTTTGTTTTAGTAAAATTATGAGTTATTTCCATTTTTGCGGGAGTCCTGCGAATAGTTATTTCTCTTGCATCCCTCACATGAGAACTGTACCGGCCGCACCCGCGTCCACTCAATATATAATATTATAAATACAGAAATAGAGATCTATATTTGTATAAAGTAGTGAAGTTTCTGTGACATCAGCTCCTCAAGGTTGCTCTTTACGCCGAACTCATACTCCTATTGATAAAAAAATTTATTAAGTTATGATTTTCCCTGCCATTCTCTCCCATACTCCTTCGGGTTTTTCGTGTACCACCATTTGGGACCACCACTGCTCTTGATCTATTCACTTGAGTAGTTCCTTTGTGACTCGCGAGCATTACTCTGCGCCTCATGAGCAATACTGATTAGTTAAATGGTGCTACTTCAGATTAGCTTAAACGCAAGAATATTACATTCATTGAGCCAGCCTCCAGCAACAGACTGCAAGAGCGGCTACGTCTTCCAGAAAGTGTCGCGTGTTTTGCCGTGGTTAAACACATTCATGCAGTGAAATGTTACTTGCATTCACTGGTTTTCAGTTCAGTTCATTTGTAAACTAATGCAAATTATTCTTTCCTTTCATTTTAATCAAGACTATTAGCTTTTTTTTCTCAAAAAAATCTGGTGATCAATATCATTCATAGTCCTATAGTTCATATTATGTTTTGCTTTTTTATTTATATTATAATGTTTATTTATATAAGTTTTACAGTTCAAGAACAAACTTTCTTTAAGATTTTAAAAATAAAGATTGTTAAACTCTATTTGTGTTTTTGCATTTTTAAGGTTACTTCTATACATAAATAATACCCTGATTTATGGTTTTATAAAGTTATAAGTAAAACATCAAATTAAAAAAATGCATTTAGTTTTATTTGATTAATCAAAGAAAATAATCGGCCAACTAATCAATTATCAAAATAATTTGCTGCATTAAAAGTCAGGCTGGTGAGTAGAGCTTAGTTTATTGGTGAGCGATAACTTGGTCTGTTGTCTTCACCGTGAAGTGCTTCTGATAAACTGTAAAGCTTTCTATTTGCAGTGAGGTTTTTTTGGTGTTTTTTTAAGCTTCCAAAGAAGCTAACTTATTGCCAGAAAGTGAAAAAAGTATCATTTATGTACTGACATCTCTTTTTACATTTTTTTATTGCAATACAAATAAGTGATTACAACAAAATGGAACAGTGCAATCCAAGTACAAGTCAGACACAGAGACCTAAACGAAATCGACATTCAATCCAGATGAAGCAAAAACAAGTAACAAACCAAAAATATAAATACGATTTTATAGCATTTGTTTTCTTCATTATTTTGAGGGCATCAGCAAAACATTTGAACTCGTTAAGAAAAACAGTCGGCAGCGGGGGAATCTACATTTATGTATGAACATTTTTCTAAAAGTTTTCTATTTTTAGGTTCAAATGGTATATAATGAATTTTTCTGAATCCAAAAATGTTATTTTCTAAGACTAAAGTGAAACCACCAGCCAAGAGACCTTTGTCTTTTAGCTAGTCTTGCAGTGAACACCAGAAATAGAAATATCACAGGTGAAGAAAATTGTATTCATGGTCTTCATCCATCCCTCCACAAAAAATACAGCGCTCATTTTCTATTTAACAATGAAGGAACTTATTCGAAGGGTATATCTCTGTGAGGATTTGAGCTGCATCTCCTTAACTTTGGGAGGTATAGGGAATTTAAGATGGGCAGTTCTGAAAAATATCACCGTCTCTTTATCAAAAATTGTATTCAATTTATTTCTCTGTATTTGGAAAGGGTAGTTGGATTTAATTACGAGTTTTCGTATGTGTTTGTTAGTGCAGAGTTTGGTCCCTATCTCCACATCTCCCACATAAGGAGAGGGAAGAACTAAGCAAGGGAAGATCACAGCAGCATCTTCAACTCAGAAGGAATAGCGTTGATGGACGTAAAGAATTCTTGACAAATTTCTAATGTTTGACAGAGAAGGAAGGAAAAGATCAGATCCAGCACTGAGCAGATATTTCTCTGTAGCCATCCCTCCAGGTATAAAGATTTATATCTGTGAAGAAAACACCTGCTGTTCCAAATCCCCAGAGTTGTGTGTGCGTGAGCCAATTTCCAGCATAGCAAAACTTGTTGGTGAAAGGCTGATGGTTTCAAAAACCACACTTTAGCAGGAAGTGGACACCACCTAGTTTCTTAAAAAGCGCAGAAGGAACAGTGTGCCAAAACCAATCATGTTTGCCATATCCACGTCATGTTGAAAATAGACTTTGGTGCAAAATAAAAATAGATGATTTTGAAATTGAAAATTGGATGACGTAAACAATCTAAGCCTTGGGGTTTTAAGATTATTTTATAGATTTTTCTCTGAACGGAAAGGACAGTGGAGAGTGACAGGAAATTAGGAGAAAAGAGAATGGGGTGGGATGGGAAAGACGGGCTCGGGATTCAAACTCGCGCCAGCCCTGTGCAACCGCGCACATATGTGTCCTGCACACTACCACTACACCACGCCGCAGGACAGCCTTGTGTTTTTAAGCCAGACACTCTGCAGATCCTTTTTGTTTTGGTCAAAAAAAATTTAAAGTGGTAAAAAGCTGGGAGCAAGGAATTATTTCTGGATCCGAAACAAACTGAATGTTTCCAAGAAACCCAGAAACGCCACCGACGTTCTACGTGTGCTCCAGTCCATGTCCTCTGTCGTAGCTCTTTTAATTGCTCATGTTTATTTCTAAGATGGAGACCAGTGTGCTGACCAGCCCTGCAAAAACGGAGCCATGTGTTCAGATAGCGTTGGGGGGTATGACTGCGTCTGCAAATCAGGCTTCACGGGAACCCACTGTGAGACAGGTATGTGAAGGAGACCATTTGAACAATTCTTTTCTTTATCTTGCTCTCACACATTCTCTCCCCTTCAGATCAAACCATCTGCTTGAAGGATAAGAGCAAAGGTTGCAGTCAGTTTTGTAAGCCAGGCTACCAGTCGTACGAGTGTTCGTGCGCTTACGGCTGGAAGCTGCAGCAGAGAGAGAAGTGTGAGCCAGCCGGTGAGTCTCGGCTTTCTGCTCTTCTTCTCGTTAAAACTATTCTCTAATATAGAAGCTCAAAATGAGGTTTCGTGTAGCAAGCTTGGTCCAGAAAACACGCAGATGGTCCAGTAGATTGGTTTAAATCACGGGGCACTAACAGGCGGACTGCGGCCCAGACCAGGAGCTGCAGACCAAACCACGCAGCTATAAACATCTTCCTGGTGGTCATTGAGGGGACACAAAAAACGAAACAATAACGGCGACAACAGTTGTGTGTAGCTAGCGGCAACAAAGCGACATACGGAGGAGAGATTGAGAAAGAGAAACAGACGCTAAACGCAGGGTTCACATCGAGTGTGACGCACATATTTTACTGTTCTCACACACCACACGTTTAGTTTCTCACACACAGAAATTCTGATATTGGCACCTCTAAATAAAATGCTGCTTTATGAGACGTTTTGAAAAAACACATCAACACAAATCTATTTGTACACTTGCTTATTATTTCATACATTGAGAAAACATCGTAAATAGACGTGCAGTCCGATGTTTGTAAATGTTTTTGAATTGCACTGAATTCATTTGTCTTCCATGTATTGATTACATGCAGCTACTTAATAATAGATTGCAGGAAATAGTTACACGTTATGATCTCCTGGACCTTCGCTTCCAAAACAATTCTGAAACCGAACCTCTTTCAATTCTAGTTGAAAATCCCTGGTTTAAATGGTGATGGGTTTTATTCCCAATATATTTTTTCTAATTCCAAAAGACTATTTTTTTAAAGGTTGGACGCAGATTTCCGTCCCAAACCACTCAAGGAGAAATAATTTTATTCAAATTTTTCTCCTTCTATTTGTAGATACAAACATTATTTCCTTTCTTGAAGACCTTCCCCTTGACCAGATATTCGCTGTTCGACTGAATATTATTGAGGCTTCATCGTCCCATGACTACTACTTGTGTAAAGTATTTTATATTTAGATTTAAAAGACAATAAATAGTCAATGTTTTTGCATCCATCCTAGTGACATTTCCGTGTGGAAAAGTGGGGTCCTTGAGCCAGTGGGACAGACGTCAATCCGCAAATGTCCAGTCGGAGTATGAAGGACTCTCGTGTGGCGCTGAAGAGTGTCCCTGGCAGGTGATTATCTCTCAGAACGTCTCTGTTGCCCGCAGTCACAGCATTCAGACCCGGTTGAGTTCAGCACAAGTACCAGAAGCTTGAAACACCTTAATCTGTGTAGAAGAAATAATCCTGGGTCAGTAAGCGCTGGAAATAGTGACACCTTGTGGTGACAGAGGCGGGAAGGATAAATGGACTTTTTGCACTGAGCCTCGTGACCACTTCCTGTCTGTGTGTCTTAACCCATTTCTCATTTTCTCAAGAACAGGTCGCTTATTAGCGCAAACACATCACACACAAAAACAAAACAAAGCCCTTCAACACTCAGTGGTGCCTGAACTATTAATTTGAAATGTTTATACCCCCAAAAATTCTTCCAAAATTGTAATAATATTTCATCTATAGTGGCTTCATCAAGTCCAAGCAAGTCCTGGACGTCGTGCCCCTCTTGGAAAAGTTAATTCTTGGACGGAAGGATAAGAGCGAGTGGAATTCAGAGATGTGGTGTAACTCTCTCAGTTAAATTGGCCTGGGGACGGTGTTGTGTGACGTGTTTCCTGAAGGAAAGTGGAAACAAACTGCGGAACAAGCTGAAATGAAACGGCAGAAATTTATTTCATTGCTGAGGTTCGCTTCCATGTAGAGCTCAGGGGCATGGCAGCATCTCGTGAATCACTGAATCAAACACTGACCGTTCACTCGCTCTTTTGAAGGCAATGCTTCTGCAGGGATCTACAGGCTTCTGCAGTGGGGTCATCTTTAAAGAGAACATGGTCCTCACGACAGCCCGGTGTGCCAGTGAACACAGGGACTTTAAAGTGGCTGTTGGTAGGTGGAAATGCATTTATTTGTGTCCACATAAGCAGCGGAGGCTGTAACTGTCCTCCCTCAAACCTGCAGGTAAAAGGACGAGCACCTTTGAAACTGGAGAGCAGGTGTTGCAGGTGAAGCAGGTGCACATCCACCCACTCTACAATGAGGGCAGACCTGACAACGACGTGGCTGTGGTGGAGCTGCGAGACAAGATGATTTTGAAGAAGACCGTGGTCCCCATCTGCCTTCCGGAGAGGGATTTTGCTGACAATGTGTTAACAGCGGGAAACTACATGGGAGTGATCAGCGGCTGGAAGCAGCTTCCCAACGCACCGGGCTTCGAAGGCAGCCTGATGTTCAACCATCTGTCGTACGACACTCTGCCTATCTGCTCGGGACGCCACTCTACTCAGGTTGGTCTGTGTTCAGGGTCTTAAAGGGTTAGAGGCATCAAGAGCACACGCCCAGTCCTGGAGAAAATCTAGGGTGGCAGGAGATGATGAACGAAAGCTGCTAACACCGTTATTTCTTGTAAGTAAAGTTCCAGAACTACTGGTTCCAGTTCCACCATGAAAAGATCATGCAAACAGCCTTGATGCAGTCTCACAATCTACGCAGTGAGTGAGTTCGGAAACAAACACAGATAATCGTGGTGTTCCAAGTCAACACGACCACTTGGTGGAACTGGAACCAGTAGTTCGGCTCAACGGCTAGATCCTACACCCATGCCATACAGCTGCTTTTAGGGCTGTCGTGTTAATGACGAATCAAAACCCGTTATATTCATGCCAAGGTCTGTCTGAATACTGGATTCTGATTGGCTGGCAGAATCACACTTGTTGTTGGATCTCTTTCAGACATCTCTTAAATGTTACGTGTCAGACGCACTTTGAAATTGAAGTGTCGTCGTGTTAAAAGTCCCGAACGGATTGTTAGCCAGAAATTGTCATACATTTTCCTTAACCCTTTATGACCTGCCATAGAACCAAGTCCACCAGAGCAGAGTTTACATTTTGACCTGCTGTGGTGCCATCTTTTGGAGTATTCACATATATATATATGGAGTTAGGTTAATCTTAGCTACAGAAAGCTTTGTGTAGTTTTTGAGATACTCTCAAATTTATAAAGTAAGACAAAAAAAGGAAAAACATGCACATTTTGCAGAAAATCAAATTACAAATTAAAAATAAATGTTTCTAAGATACTTTCTAAGACAATTCTCATTAACATACAATGCAATAAATAACAAAAATGAAATTGAGTTTTTGCTGTGGTGAAACTTTAGAACAGGAGAACACAACATCCGCAATAAAATATATTTATATATTTAATATAAAATCCGAAACTAGTTACTACACAAACTATTTACAGTGGAACAGTGTTGTCCTGCACTGAAGAGCTGTGATTGGAGCTGTTTCAGTTCCTCTCCACAATAACACATAGGCGCTCACACATGAAGGGAGTTTACCCCTTTGAGGCTTTTTTTGAAAAAGTGTTTTTGATTATTTTGATTAAAGCTAAATAGCTTATTTATGCGGCTATTTATGAAACAGCAAATCGAGGGCAGTGAGTCTTTTTCACTGTAAAATAAATAACCGCTGATTTATGAAGGAAAATCATGTACGGGGTGCACAAACTTTTGCATTCATTTAGTATTTTTGGGGCTTTTCTTTGTCAACTGCAAAGTTACCACAAACAGCACTGAGTTTTTCTTCAGTTGGCCAGTACATGGCTCTGTCTTTAGATGAAATAAAGAACGTGAGGCTCGACGGGGGAATCTATCGTAACGTGTTGGCACTGACGTGTTTGATCAGAGGTCTCGTGTTTAGTAGTGACATTGCTCGCATCTTTTAATACATGTAACATTCACTCTTTTTTTTAGGTCACCAACAAAATGGCATGTACTATGCCACGTGCCAAAGCAGACTGTGTTTTTGGACAAGGCAGCCCCGTGCTGACGCTGTACCGAGAGGTGTTCTTCCTCACAGGCGTCGTGAGCCAGCCTCCAGCAACAGACTGCAAGAGCGGCTACGTCTTCCAGAAAGTGTCTCGTGTTTTGCCGTGGTTAAACACATTCATGCAGTGAAATGGTCATGTGAGGCCTGCCCAGATATTGGTAAATTGATATTGGTATCAAGATATTGGAATCTATAGAAGAAAAACCCAAATCAATGCACGTTTAGCCTTTACTCCACATTCACTTCCTTTCGGTCGGTGTAAAGTGTCTAGGGTTGCAGTACGAGTCTGTGATGTATTTGTTCCCGTCAGACTGAGTGAATGCTACGGTGTGAAATCTGTTTAATCATTTTTTTACAAGGTTCAGGGCTTCGACACGGTTCAATGTTAGTTTGTCATCGGATGCGTTACATTTGGAATTTTGTTTCAAATGTAAACAACAAACATTCAACAGGTGAATCATTGACCGATTTTCTGTTGGAGGGTCTAATTACCAGAGCTCTGAACCGGAAACAAACTAAATTTGCAATAACACTACTGTTGTCAACCGGTTAATGCTCATTTACAATAATTTGATTGTTCTATTTAATATTTAATCGCTAATCATTCACCGCTGACAGAAACTCGGGATGCAGATCCAAAAAACCTGCAGCCATCGATATCCCTGTTTGAGCTCTAAGCTTACATCCATCAACAGAGGAAAAGGTGTGTGACCTGATAAACATGATCATAAACAGCGTTAAAGTTTAATGTTCTAAGGTTTGTGTTGAAACCCTGTTTAGAAATGTTAACGTTAGCCCAGGCAGACAAAGAAATTAAATCTATTATGCTCTAGCTATAACGTTAGCTAGCTAGCTTATGACACTATTTGCAATATATTTTGTTCGCCATAAAATTTGATACTTTAAAGGTATTTAGCAAAATGATTTTAAAGCATCCAGTAATCAAATGAAGAGCTTGATAACGTTAGCATCATCGCAAATATTGATCCTTTAAAACAAAATGTGAAAATATTTTATTGTAATATGTCAATTTCTGTATTCTGTTGATAAATACAGATCCGTAGTTGAAATTGCTTGGCGTTTTATTCTTGGTTTTCTGAAATGACCCAGCAGAATGTGCCGACTCAAAAGAGCATGTGCGTCTGGGATCCTCAAGTTCATGCATAAACATCATCCGGAATATCATTTTTTTGAGAATAATTGAGTCTGCTGCTGTTTTACTTTGTCAGCGTGCACTTTGACTTCTGTAATGTCATCTTGTTTTGTTTTGTCGTCTTCTAAATCACTACATAGACTACAATTAGTCCAGAGCTTTGTTTATGAATGCAACAAACAGATTGTTTCTGAGTGAGGCATGTGTTTATCCTTTGCTTATATAGAAATATAAATCATCAAACCAAGACATGGCATTTTCTGAATGAATGTAGTATTTTTCTGCAAAAAACGTCTCCTCATAGTGCCGACAGTTCCTCCACTGGCAGAGTGAAACATGAGAAGTCTCACCCTCCACAGGAAACACAGGCGCTATTCAAAGGAGAATCCAGAAAACCACGTTCACAAGTACGTACCAAACCGAGGTGGGTGTACCAAACGATTCAACATAAAACCTATATGTGTTGCATCTCTGGTGTATAATGAACCAATGGTGACTAGTAAGACTTATGAGTTTGTCTGTGAAAAGACTGAGAGCATCCTGTGGTGAAAAAAGGCTAAGGAGCAGTAGGGTCGGATGATGGAAGGATTGGTAAAACTCTAAACCAGGTGACCTCTTTGGAACTGGTCCAATGCTTCTTTTAATGAGGAAGGTTATGCTATGTTCGGAATCATCTAGGTTACTTGCATAACCCCCCATTCCCTGAAAGAGGGAACATGGACATATGTCAGATAACCAACTGACGGGAACAAGTTGCCATTTTTTATTGGCAAATGATGCACGTAATCATTGTGCAGCTGTAGGTGATTAGCAATCAGCTGGGTATATAAGCCCAGTGAAACCTACCCTCATTCTGTGTTTTTCAGACGAGCCGAACCCACTACCTCTCGGTACCTCAGATCACTTGACCTCGAGGGCATGGCATAGAGAATACACCTCTGTTACCTTCTTTAGGGAATGGGGGTTACACAAGTAACCTAGACGTCCCCTTTCAGTTGTTCTCCGAGAGCCGACTAATGGGAAACCCGCGACACCTCGATGTCACGCCCTCAGGCAAAACCCGGACAGAGCCTGGCTGCTCTGCACAGTCAGATGCCTGGGGGGAGGAAGATTAAACCTAAGTCCGGCACTTTCTAGGCGGATAGGTTCTGCAAGCTACACCCACACAATCTCCTTATTAGTACATGCACCGCAGAGGAGACGAAGCCGACATAAACTTTTTAATACCTAATGAAGGTGTTTGTTGTAGACCAACCTGCAGGTTTACATATGTCGGTGAGTGAGAGCCCTTTATCCCAGCAATTCTCAACCAGCAGACTGTGTCAAACCATCTAATGGGCCGCAGAAGCAACTACACATCTTTTTGTTTTTTACCTTGCCCTGTCCTGCTCAAGAGCCACCACATGGGGGAGTAGGTGCTTCGTTTGAGTTGGACAGTTCTGTTATCTCCAGGGCAGTGAACTCCTACTGTGGTGTTTCCTCCTCTGGATGAAAGCAGTGAAGTTATGTAGGTATTTATTTTCCCATGGGCCAATTTTCATTATTTCTATCAGGACAGGAGGGTGTTGAATGGAAGGGGGGGGGGGGGTTGAGAGATGTAGGTGAGGGGTGTTCAAGAGTTGGAAGAATACCTACCTGAACATAACATGTAAGTTTGTTACAGTTCTCGCAGTACAGTTTGTACAAAACTACACACATATATACAGGATCTTCTAAAAAATTTGCATATTGTGATAAAGTTATTATTTTCTGTAATGTACTGATAAACATTAGACTTTATTTTAGATCCAATTACACACAACTGACGTAGTTCAAGCCTTTTAGTGTTTTAATATTGATTTTGGCATAGAGCTCATGAAAGTCAGAAAAAATCCGACCAATAAAAGAAGTTTTAATACAAAAAAAGTCAACATTCAAATAATTCTGTTCAGTTCTGCACTCAATTCTTGGTCGGGAATCCTTTTTCAGAAATGTCTGCTTGAATGGGACGTGGCATGGAGGCAATCAGCCCGTGGCACTGCTGAGGTGTTATGGAGGCCCAGGATGCTTAAGCCCCTCCAGAGTGTTGGATCTTGTGTCTCTCAACTTTCTCTTTCTCTATGGGGTTGTAACTACTCCTTAATGTTAAATAACTCATTATTTATAACTTTTTCATGTGACAATTCAGTTGCATAGAAACAATTGTATGCTTGTTGTTCTAAAATAAATCCTTTTGATTTTTGTCAGCTTATGAAAACCCACATAACTCCATTAATGAAGGATCAAACTGTCCAAGTGAATAAAGAAATATAGCATTTTTGTAATTAGTTTGGTGAAAAAAAACCCTCACAGACTGAAGACATAGCATATCGATCATCATCTTTTATCATCAGGCTAAAGAAACAGATCACAGAAATGAAGACCTATGTCAGAGTACGACTGATTGGAACAAACCTTGGGAGAGTGACTGAGTCTGGCATTTTAAAGGGCCTCTAATGCACATATTATTGTGTAGGTGATTTGATATCATTCAGCTGGGTATATAAGCCCAGTGAAACCTACCCTCATTATGTGTTTTCAGAGGAGCCGAACCCACTTACCTCTCAGCACCTCAGATCACTGACCTCAAGGGCATGGTAAAGCGATACATCACCTTTCCCCTGTTCAGGGATCAAGGGTTATGCAGGTAACCAAGACTTTTCCTTTCAGTCGCTCGCAAAGACATATGTAAGAGTACGACTGATGGGAACCCCTAGTAAGAGGACATGCCCGAGGTCCTTCCATACAGGCCGACAAACCATAACAACCCTGTTTAGGGGTTCTTTCTGCCCCTGGCCCAGGATAACACTGTTATATTGGGGAAATTGCTTAACACTGGAGAGCATAGCTGTCCTAGGTTATTGCATGAGTGACCAGAAGATCGTGTTGAGGCCTAAGGAGTGCTTCTGGCAAGAGTCATTCTGCTGGGTGGGGGAGGGACTGAAGCATCGTACTGGAAGGTCTGAAAGGCAGGGACTGTCTAGCCCTTCAGAGGGATGTCGCTGTAAGATCGTGGCTTCCAATCAATTGTCCTTCAAGTGAGGGTGAAAGGAGGAATCGCGGGAGTGTAGACCTTGAGGGATGAAGGGAACACATGATCAACGAACCGACTGCACTTTCCAGTGTAGCAGGACCTGGTAGAGCATGGTAGCGCATAGTCTATGGTCCGAGCTAGTGGGAACAGTAGAGACCAGGGGTCCACTACGGGCGGATGCACCACAGGTGCAGATTGCCTGAAGCCCCCTCCTGAGTGAGCAGGTTTCTTGTCTCAGATGAAGCGGTCAAGATGTTGCTCCGTTGGCCGTGACGAGAAGCACTTCGTCTTCTTGAACTGGCACAAAACTACACTGCACAGTTATTAGGCCCCAAGATTTAGGCTCATATCGAGATTTGCAAATACGTTTCTCGATCTGCCAATGGATGTCCAGATTTGGCAATGCATGATCAAGCTCCTGGTTGGGTGTTGAACAAGGGATTTTTGCTACTTTTCCTGCACACAATTTATAAAAGGATTTGTACGTGTAGAGAGATCTACAAATGTGTACAGACAGGGTGCTCACATTTACAGATCGAGACACGCATTTGTAAATTCTATTGCTACGTTTTAATCTCATAACATTGTTTCGGAGGGTTTTTGAGATCTTGTTGTCAGCACATTTGAGAACTATAAAGAAATCAATGTATTCGCGCAAATGTAGAATGGGTCATTTATAAAATATTATTTTACTATAACATCGGATCAGTAAAGTAGCGTCTCCTCTGCTCTATTAAAGGCCGCGGCGAGGACTGCTCGGGGGGGGGGGGTGAATGACAGCTGGGGGCGTGGTCTGTGATGCACTGACTGATGGAATCAAACAGCTGAGAACGCACGCACGCGTGTTGAGAGAGATGTGCTGAAAGAAGAGCCGAGAGATTGCTGTAGCGCTCATCCACATCTGAACAAGTCTCTTCTGCTTCACAGCTCCGAGGAAATATTCAGGCCGACGGAGTGTGCTTTTGAGGTACCGTGGGATGAGGAGGACGCTCATCCTCAATCCAGACGTTCGGATTCTCGTAGACAGCGGCGCGCGGGGGATCCTCGTTTCGTGACCGCTGTATTCTATGTTGATGAACGAGCTCGGTTACTAATAAGTGGAATCGACGGTGAGATATTTATATCACACAAGGCTCTTTTCCCATCCTTCACCGTGGTGTATTCGGCCACAGGAGCAGAAATGTGACATTTTTACACGCCGTGCAAGATTGCCCTCGTTGGATGCTGTTTTTCATCAAGGTTAGTGATCAGACCAGATATCCCCTATACCCCAGCTATTAGAAAAGCTTTGTTTCCTTGCACCTGTCATCACATGTGTAATTTTATCCTGTCTTGAGTGTTCGTCATTGTCATGGGTTCCAAGCCTCGTGATGGTGCAGAGTAGGCTACATCTGAAAGAACACGTTTATAATTCGACATCCGAACTCTTCTTAGACCGACACAACACACTGATGGCAGAAACAAGGCAAATGGACACATGTGATTCATTCTCAGAACTGAAAGGGTGTTTGTAATTGTGTTATTAACAGATTGAAGTTGTGTGTCCCTGCATTGCAGCCTGTCACTTGGCTCATGAGCTGGGAAATATTGCATTTCGACTACGAAAAAAAATCCCTCTCTCTCTCCCCTCCTCTCTTTAAAATCCTTTTCTCTCACCCCCCTCTATAAAAATGAGTCTTTTCTAGAGGCAGATTGAAATGCGATTGAACTAGCTGTCTGTATCTCAAGTGTCCTGGGCTTACGTAGATTTACTGCTCTCCTATTCCTAAAAACAAAACAAGCATCACTCTGCTGCTATTTATAAACTGACTTTATATAGAACAGAACATAAACAATCAGTTAATGTTAAACTATGAAATGAATCATTGAGAGGAACTCAATTACAAAAGTAGGGTATTAGAGAAGGCTAAATTGAATTATTAATTACATTGATTTTTAAAAGTTAATTATTTGGTTCTGGGGATATCAAACACTAGACCCCCACTTGCATGCAGGGTCAAAACCATCTCATTTTCTTATAATATGCTTATGTCTTTACCGATCCGTTCATACAAAACCACTCGTTTACATAACACAGAATTTACAATGTTTTACGCATATTTAGCAGGTGTAACGAGGTGAAGAATCACACGGAAAGGGGTTTTAGTGCAAACATCCGCAGGGTGGCTTAATTTACAAGTGCTCTGTGAAATAGTGGTGATCGGTGGCAAACGTGCTCTAGTCTTCAGTGATGGTTGGTACTGGTGATCACTAGGGATGCCACAATACTCAGTTTTAAACTGAACCATTCGGTACGCCCTTCTTGGTTGTGTATGCCCTTTTGAACCACGGTTTTCCGGTTGCTCATTTGAATAACTAAAAAAATGTATTATTATTAGTTTCACATGAGAAGAGGCAGATGTCAGGAAATGAAATGCACGTTCGAGAGCAAATATCCAATCAATGAACAGCTCCTTTTTGTAAATATCCAATCACCGAGCGCTAAACTTAGAGGAGGGTAGGACTTCTCGTGTTTCACTAAGCCAGAAAAGAATCGTCAATGCTGAGAAGACTGCGTTTTTTTCTGGCTTTGCAGAAGAATACGACAAAGAGGGAAAAAGAAGGTAAATGTCTGCCAGCGATGTTTTATCAGATGTAATTATGCCAAAGCAAACACAAGAAACAGGATTGCTCTTCTGCTCCGTCTTCAGACATAGAGAATGATGTTTGATTTAGAAAATAAAGTGAATTAACCCCCCCCCCCAATCCCCCCATTTGTTAAAATCTTTGAAGTTTGTCTTTTTCAATGGCGGCTGCAGTTTTTAGGGAGTTTGAGAAAGAGCCAGAGCACAAGGACATGCTTATAACTTCAAACAGCTTATTTTCTTAAGAACCATTTTTAAAAAGGCTGCTGGTAGAGTATCAATACGCATGTTGATGTTCTAAGGCTCTGAACCGTATTTTCTAATGTTTTGCTATTAGATTCAAGATGCACATAGAGACTGGAGACCGAGGATGTCCGTTCCCATCCCTGCAGAGGGAAGCACTAATGCCTTTCCTGATATCCTGAACTGATTGTATTTATCCTCAGGAAGACGCTCACTTGGAGCATGGTTTGGAGGGTTAGTTAACCTCTCTACCGTTGAGAGAGTTGAACGATTATTGAGGTTGATATTGATTAAGTTTAAGAAAAACCTATGCATTATAAGCACAAAGACTCTCTTTGTAATTGTGGCAGTTTTTTGTCACCAGGCTTCTTTTTGACTGCTGTAGGGTCGATATTTAAGAAGAAAGTCCGCCGTGCCAGCAGCGATACTTGGTGTTTTAGATATGGCAGCCATAAACACCTCATTCATTCATTTTCCAACCCGTTCATTCTCGTTGTTGGGGTCACGGGGGTCTATCTAGCTCCAGCGCACATTGGGCGAGAGGCGGAGGTACACCCTGGATAGGTCGCCAGTCCATCGCAGGCATAAACGTCTTGCTGATGTTATTTACTGTTTTGATGTGGGAGATCAGACAGAGCAATGGTGGATAAAATATTTAAACCCTTTACTAAGACCATCAGAATGTTATTATCAGAATAATAAATTATCAATATCAGAATATTGTTGAGTTCTTTGGCCGGATTTTTATCAAGCTTGTCCATGTGAAAATCCCCAGCAACAATAAAAGAGTCAAACTCTGAGAAATGGCTGAGAGCAGTTCAGTAAAGCCATCAGTAAAACCTGTAGAGTTCTTTGGAGGGCTTTATAAGGTGGTAGGATGCACCCAATTGCTGTCCTTTAAAGCTGTACTCAAACATTCACAGGATAATGTGTAACCCCCCACCCCCCAACCCCCTAAGATTGACTTGTTTGCAATTTGTTTTCTATGGGTTCAGCTATTTCAGTCTCTGGCTTTGATCAGGTTTGGAGGAGCTCTACGCACCTGAGTTTTTTAATGCATGCAGTAAATCTTGAGCCTTAATTCTATGGCGCTAATGTAACTGTACACACCAGCCGGAAAAAACGCTGCGCCATTTTTCAAGAACTGCACCAAGCCATTTTTTTCACACTGTGTGTCAAACACTGTTTTGGTCACATGCCTTCAGCCAGGAAAGACAGCAATAGATGGCGCAGGCACCTGGAGGTACTGCAGGAGTTAGTTAGGAATGACGGAGTGGAGCCTGTGACTGTCCTGTATGCAAGCATCAGTGATTTGAACCTGATACGAGCCCCAGTGGAGAGAGATGAGGAGAGGAGTTACGTGAGCTCGTCTAGGTTCCATGAAGCTCAGTTGAGCTGCTGAGTTCTGGATCATCTGAAGGGGTCTGACTGAACAGGAAGGAAGTCCAGCAAGTCTAGCACTGAAGTAGTCGAGTCTTGATATGACCAGTGCTTGGACTAGAAGTTGAGTTGAATGTTCTGTGAGGAGGCGTCTGATCTTTCTGATGTTAAACAGAGCGAATCTTCACGCTCGAGCGTGGAGTGTTCCTTGAATGTTAGCTGCTCATCAAAGATCACTCCAAGGTTACGGACAGAGGTGGACGGAGAGATTGTCGACGACTCTTGTTGTATGGTGAAGTCTTTCTTGAGCAGTTCTGATGTTCTTTCTTTACATCTTGTCCCCCATGAATAATGCTTTGTCTTGTGCTTGCTCAGGAGATCTTTTATCACTCTGTTTACGTCTGCAGATGTAGCGTGAGGGAAAGGTTTCCACAGTCGTAACGGTTCAAATCCGTTTCACTGCTACACTTCCTGATGAATTGGTGTCTGTGTATGACTTTACACCTATTTCAGCATAAGCACTTTCAATCCTTCCTCCTCACTGGTCTGTGCTCAATGTAGCATGCTGATAAGTTATGTCGGACTCACCAGCTTCTTGTTGGTTGTGCTCCTGATCCGGTTCTTTCAAATGCACTGTCCTTTGAGAGCGAGGTGCATGCGGCTGTGTCTCCAGGACTGCAGTTCTTTGAAGAAGTGTGTGACGTTTTTTTTGTCTCGTTTGTGTCTCCAGCTCAAGCAGTGTGTTTGTCTTCTTTGGAATGCGAGTAGCTTGATATAAGCTTGTTTTTTTTATCCTGGGTTTAAAAGTGCCTGTTTTGCTTTCAAAAAGCACTAGAAATAGTGCAGACATTTAAAAACAAGCCAGAAGTTAAATCAATACATGCGACATGATGAACACATGCAGACGCGATGAGAAGTGTAGCGAAGCAGGAAGTAGTACTTATAGTAGTACTGTTAAAAAGAACCGATGAAACTGTTGCAGCTTGTTCGAAAACTACATTAGCAGTGCGTCTGCTAACATAGCTGTACCCTGAAAGCTACGAACCTTCTACGACAAAGATCGTGTGCAGCAACATCACATTAACTTAAATCGATCATCTGCTCGAGCTAATAATTCGACTAAGAATTAGCTGAACCTGTGCATGTGTAGATTTAAGTGCATATGATTCAACCACAATAATACCCATCATTTTCTTTGGCCTTGTGTAGAATCATATTAAATTATCAGCAACATTTTTAAAACGACTAGTTATTTTATATTTTAGTAATTTATTTCATCAGTAAAAGTTACCCTGTGGTTTAAACACATTTCATAAATTATACTTATCTTATTCAACGTTTATTTCACTGCTCAAATATCCCAGTGTTTGTCTCCTATATGATATATGTAGCTAACAATTTCTTATCGTAAAGTAAAATCATGAACATTTACACGGGTGCCCAAATTTTTGCATACCATTGTAGAACTGATCTTCATCAGGATTTCAGTGACAATTTACACCAAAGCGTCTTCATAATGTTTCTAATAGGATGCATATAGATCATTTAGGAGGGCATTTCAACAAGAGTTGTGCCAGTGCTGTGTTACTGTCTAAATCCAGACTGAAACTCTTCATAAAGATCCTTCTTCTTTTAGGAAGCAGCTTAGCTCAACTACGTATCCTTACTCTAGCATCTAAGACATAAATGAAACGTTTAAGTTCAGTGTGGTTTCTTAGTTCATGGGTTACTGACTGCATTCCTAAAGGGGAAAGGGACGTGTTCCTCTGCTTGAGAAAAGTGAATGATGTCAGGAGCAGTTCCATTGAGCACGAGGATCATACTGAATGTTATTGCATCAAGTTCCCTTGAAGTTCTAGGTGTACTGGAGAGGTGAAATACATCAAGTAGCATGGCTTATATTTTTTGGGAAAATAACCAAGATTTTTTTACTCAGCCAGTGTTCATAAGTGTGATGGACCCCCCATTAGAGTTTTCAAAACAACACAATCAAACAATGTACTCTACAGACGTGTGTATATATATATATATTATATTTGCCCTTTGATAAATCACATTTATGAATTAATGTTAAGGATGCGCAATAAATTTTTTTTTAAAACTGATATCGATAGCTGATATCTTTCAGTTCTGTGCTTTCATAATGTTATTATAAAGAACAAAATAAGGTTATTATAAAGAGGGTGAAGGGCTGGTCGACAATCGCCATCATTTCAATGTTTTTATATCATCAAAAGCCTTAGTCTCATTCCTTGTGTCTGGAAAACGGTTTAGTTTTGTCAAGAGCCTCACGGTACTGTGAGACCCGCAGGCCTCTTAGCGGTGCGCTTGTTTTCATTTTTAGCATCCTCAAACACGTTCGAAACTGTCCAAGCGATGGTTATGCTTGAGGTGACTGACGAGGTTTGTAGTGTTGAAGCTAGCGCTGCTTTTCCCTCCTCATGGAACTTGCTTGGAGCTTTTGTTGCAGAAAACTACAGAACTCTCATCTTCAGAAAGAGCTTTAACACCTATGACGCCATGTTCTCTGTTGTCACTCAAAGCTGCGCGCTGGTTGTGATGATGTCTCTTGAACGTCTCAGTTCTAGCTGCCAAAAATACTTATTATTGGGGCAAAATGCATATCAACTTATTTGCTTAGTTTTCTGTTATAGACCTGATAACAGTGTTGTTTTCGTTGGCAATGACAATGATGAAAATATTTAGTTGACAAACCTTTTCTTGACAAGACGCGCACAAGTTTTTGTTAAAGAAACCATGAGTGAACGAAAATGTTAATGAGTGGAAACCGTCCAAAATGCAGGACAATTTTCATGATTCGTGGCTGTAATCCGTCATTCTAATATTAAGTATCCACCTGAGCTTGTTTTCCTTGTCTGGTCGCTTACACCACCGGACGCGTTGCGCACCTATTGAGCAGAGCACAGGGCGTCTGCTGCACCAACTCTCCAGTGACATAAGATAAGAAGTTCCGTTCTTTTTGAAGATTAAAAAAAGGGCTTGTTGGTTGCAAATGATGAAATGATATCTGCTGCTAACACCCCCAAGGAACTGCGGTAATAACACACACACATACGTTTGCTTGATAAAGTTAGCCGTCTGATTTGGTCTGGAGTTATATGCAAAACTAAAAGCTGGCTATGATTTCATCTCGCTAATTCTAAAATTAAATCCTATTTATAAAATGTAAACAAAGAGCGGTTTTAAGAATGTGGTGAATATCTATTTATTTTAATCCTTAGTAGATGAAAAAAGGCTAAGACTACAACTCAGATGGCTGCCAATAACAACACTACCCAATGATTACCGACCCCCGATAGTTTTCGTGCACACCTAATCATCAGTTACTAAATCTGGCGCTCTGAAGACAGTGGCGTCACACCTGTAACGGTAAGCAAATAGCCAGAAGCTTGCGGTTACCCACATCATAATTGCACTCTGCTGAGGTATGCACTGTGAAGATCAAGTTTGGAAAAATAGGTAGCTCCCTGCAAGAAACTGGCAAACACTGGCTATTAACGGGCTTGCCGCTACATAATGGTTGGCGTCACCTCAGTATTACCCTGACACTGCCACTGGGTAGTAGATCCCTCCTGGCTGCATTGGCTCTGGACTAGGAATCTTCCAGATGGGGGACGTGATCAGTGATATCATCGAGGGATCTCACGAGAAGGTGGGAGGTGTTGCCGAAGCATACCCTCAATGTGTACTGGCTGATCATGTGGTTTTCCAGAGATTTGGCATCCAGCCTCACGGGCATATCGTGGGCATACAATTTGTCTTTGAGCATGGAGGACAGTCCTATCACCGTCATGATCGGGCGATTTCATATCACGGACATTTACCAGTGTCTTCCATTTCCCAAGTGTCTCTTTTATCCATTCTTCCAACGGCTTATCATTACCAGAATGTTCCTGCAGAGTCTCAGACAGGGTTCTTAGGCCTTTCGAAGCCCTCGTTACATACATGTCCTTCCCAAAAAATTAGCATATTGTGATGAAGTTAAATGAATCTGAAATATATGAAAGTCTAATGTTAATCAGTTCATTACAGAAAATAATGAACTTTATCACTATATGCTAATTTTTTGAGAGGGACATCTGGACTAGTTTGATGCTGTAAAAACTATATCTTACCAAATTACAACTTTCTATTCCCCTTTGACAACACATGTCTTCTATGCCTCTGAGTGATCCAACTTAATATTTGACTATCTTCTGATTCACCAATCAAGGGCATAGGCAAGCTAACCATGCCATGTGGAGCGTTGGGGAATGCTCACGGCATAAAATGAGCACTCAGATTATAAATTGTGGGGAAATAACCAACGCAACCCTTCACGAGAAAGGCTATTTTTACAGGTTTTTTCCTAGCACTAGTACAGTTTTATGTTGGAATGAATGACAAGAATCAGAATTCAAAGACACCCAAGATGATACAAACTTCCAATCACTGGCCAAAACATCATCTCCTTTGGTTTCTCTGGTAATGCCCCCCTTTATAAATGTTCAATAGTTTGAGAATACAGTTGTGTTTTCTGTTCAGTGATTACTAATGGACAGAATTAAAACTATCGCTGGTTGAGCCAGAGCTTTGTTTAGAAAGCAGCTTGATTTTTCAATGCAACAAAGTGTGTGAAAAGATAAGATTGTCTGATCATGCAGCCACCCAGATATCTCGTATAATGGTTTATTCTAAACAAACCTTTTAGACACCATCTCGTTTTTTGCTTGCTGAATGACAGACCGACTGTGGTTGGATAAGCAGCATCTCATGCAATGAATTCTCGGTGGCAGCCATGCAGAACTGGTGAGAGCTGGATCTTTGTTATGTAAGACCAGTTGAAAGCAGCACAACAGAGTGGGAGGAGACTGAAGGGGGGGGGGGGGTCTTTCACAAGCACGTTACTGGCTTTACTTCCACACATTAACATTCCTCACTGAGAATAATGGTCTGTTTTTCAAGACAAACATTTTAATGCAATTGAATCCAGGGATAGCTGTGTTTTCGTCTACAGCTCTGCTAGCAAGACATGTCACACTAGCAGAGAAGTAGAGTTTGAGACACTCAAAAAATGGTTTCCTTGGGACTGCGATGAAGTCTCTCATTAAACATTGAAATTCAAGCATCGCAGCAAATCCGACCTCAGAAAAACACAACGCTGTTTATCTGCAGTGCAGGGTGCAGTGTGAGTGCATTGAGACCGGGACGGTGCTAAAGCACTGCTGCTGAATAGCAAAGGGCTTGTGAACACAGGCACACATTTCTTCCTAAATCTAGCGGTTGCCATAGCGATCACTGAACACTTCTGACATCAGCTCTTCCCTTTTCCCACAGAGTGGCATTAGAACGTATCATCACAGTGGCGATCAACTCGCTGCTGTACAGGATCTTCTCAAAAATTAGCATATTGTGATAAAGTCCATTATTTTCTGTAATGTACTGATTAAAATTCCAGATTCTTTTACACACAACTGAAGAAGTTCAAGCCTTTTATTGTTTTAATATTGATGGTTTTGGTATATAATGAAAAGGTTCTCTAAACGAGCGATTAACCGAATCATCTGAATCAACTAATGAACTCTAAACACCTGCAAAAGATTCCTGAGGCTTTAAAAACTCCCAGCCTGGTTCATTACTCAAAACTACAATAATGGGTAAGACAGAAGAACATCACTGACACCCTCATGCAGGAGGGTAAGTCACAGAAAGAAATTTCTGAACGAATCGGCTGTTCCCAGAGTGCTCTATCAAGGTACCTCAGTGGGAAGGAAAAAGTGTGGTAGAAAACTCTGCACAATGACAAGAGGTGACCGGACCCTGAGGAAGATTGTGGAGAAGGATCGATTTCAGACATTGGGGGACCTGCGGAAGCAGTGGATGATCCAAAGGATGGAATCAGCGCCACACCTTATGTCTTTTAGTCGAATGTCTGTGTGTGCCCAATAAAAATGAGGCAGGCAGCCAGACATGGTAGAAAACACGCAATGGCTGCGCTGCTGTAACTTTCACTCATTCGATGCCCTGCCCCCAAAGCCACATAATCCACCGTGATTGGTTGTTTCATCCAGCTCCACACAAAACACGGTAAAGTTCCGTTCATGTCAAACTCACAGACCACACTAATATTAAGCTTTCATATTAAGATGAGGGCCACAAATTGTATTGTATTGATTGTATTGTATTGATGGCCGCAAACGGCCCGCAGGCAGAGAGTTTGAGACCCCTGGTCTAGGGTTTTTGATCTTCCACTCTCAATGTGCCAATCACATAAATGAGCTTAAAAATGCTATTGGAGCAACCTGGGTGTTCAGTCCACCTGGACAGACCTACAAGCCAATCAACTACATTCAATCCAACTGTTATTTTAATTGCTATCATATATCTGATAGTAATATGTTATCTGGGACAGAATGGCCACAATGAGATGAAAACAGTTGGTCCATACTGAGGCGTAGGTCACACCCGGCTTTATACCCGGCTGATTGCTAAATCAATCACCTACGCCTGCAAATTATTTGCCCGTTAAAGTATTCGGTCAGTCGCTCTCACGGAGATTTGCTCCCATTCAGTCGGTCTAATCCCGACTAACGTCTCCGTTCCCTATTGAGGGAACGTGGGGTTACGCAAGTAACCTAGACATTTTTTATAAAGGACAGAATATTCAAGCTTTAAATGCTGGTAGTTATAGGTGAATTGTAAAACATATTTTTATTTTAAACATGAACACTTGCAGCCTAAATATTAACTAAGTATTGGCAGAGGTGGGACCAAGTCACTACTTTGCAAGTCAAGTCACAAGTCAGACATGGCAAGTCCGAGTCAAGTCAAAAGTTGCTAAATTTTCATTTCAAGCCATTTACAAAAAAAATACAAACAAGCAATAATAGATTACATTTATCATACGTTCCATTCACTTAAGAAATGCGTAAGTGTATTTTATTTGTAAAGTTTTTAATGTGTGATTGTGTTTTGTAAAAGGCTTTTTTTTTTTGCAATTTTCTGTCAAAAGTTACAGTACTTTTATTTTGATACGAATGGTATTTGAGGCATGTTTTCTGCGTATGCGGATTAAGTGTAGAGATTTCGACACACAATGAATTTATATTTTTTGGGAGCTTGGGTAGTTATTGTCCATAAGGGCAATAAGAAAAAAAATGAGAAAAAAAGAAAATCTGAAAATATCACATGATCTTAAGTATGCTGTGACTCATATATTTAACACAGGTGCTGTCGGTTTCTTCTAATCATCTTGAGATGGTTCTACACCTTCATTTGAGTCCAGCTGTGTTTTTTTTTTACCTTGTCCTGTCCTGCTTAGGAGCCACCACATAGGGGAGTAGGTGCTTCGTGTGAGCGAGACATCTTTGTAGTTTTGTTACTAAGAGAATTAATTATTTTCTCATTATTTTATTTCAGCCCTCCATTTTCAAGAAATATATTATAAAAAAAAAGTAATAAAATACCTTTATTTTCATTCATTCTTTTTCCAACTCGTTTATTCCCTTTTTTGGGACACGGGGGTCTCCAGCGCACATTGGGTGAGAGGCGGGAGTACTCCCTGGTTCATAGCAGAGATTTATTTTTTGAGTGTAATTAAATGTTTACTTGATATCTGTAGAATCGTAGTGAAGTGCTTTCCTATGTTTAAGGTACATCAAATATAATTTCATTGCTACAAACTGAATTCCAAACATTTGTACATTTATTCTAATGGTATTGTACTGTAAATACACTCACAATAAAGCTTTGTGTGATTGGACTGGTTTGTGTAGTGCACCGCGTTTGGTGTGAACGTAGCTTAACACACACGCACACTAGTGAAATGCGATCACACACAGAACAAAATGCGAGTGTGAACTATTATTAAAGTCTTTTAGAGTCATTGGGGTTCGAGTCCAAGTCATATGACTCGAGTCCACACCTCTGAGTATTGGTGGATGTCATTATGTTTTAAGAAGGAGACGAAGGAGTTTATCCGTCATCCTGGTTTAAATTACACACAACATAAACTAGAAAATAATCCCACAGGGAAATGCGACCAATGCAACCAAAACGAAAATACAGAGCATCTTTTAATACCAAGTATTCAAAATAAAAAGACAAAAAATATATAAAGAAAGTTTCACCCCAATAAAATACTTTCATTCCCATGTAACCGCTGCTTTATGAAAAGAATCTGAATAACTTATTTTTCATCGGTTTAAAAAAACCCCTACAAATCCGTACTGTGAAACAAATTCAAATAAACCAATATACTATGTATAATGTCTTTTCATTGTAATGGCTAAATAAACGAATCAGAGTTTACATAATGCCGTTGTAATGGTGTGGATGGAGACGATTTAAATTGTTTTTTTTTTTTTTCAGATGTCATCTGTTCACCTGTTCCTGCTACTCGCTGGACTGAAAGTGAGCTTGTCAGAAGAGGGGGAGCCGAGTGTCCCGTTTGGCTGCGGCTTTGGCCCTCCTCGACCCTACACTCTTTTATGTGACCTGGAGGTTTTATGGGGCGTTGTGGTGGAGGCTGTTGCCGCTGCCGGTGTGTTGGCTGCCATTTTGTTGATGGTGGTGTTACTGTGCCGTCTGCACTCTGTGACTGAAGCTCAAAAGCGAAGTGGCATTGGCCCAATTCTCTTGCTGTTGATTGGCATCATTGGCCTGTTTGGTCTCAGCTTTGCTTATCTTGTTGAGCAAGATGAGAGCATTTGTGTGGTCCGACGTTCCCTCTGGGGGGTATTTTTTGCACTCTGCTTCGCCTGCATGTTGGCACAGGGCTTGAGGTTGCGCAGGCTTACTTGTGAGTCTCGGAGCCCAAGCGGATGTGCCCTCATTGGACTAGCTCTGGGGTTGAGCGCAGTGCAAGGTGTCATTGCAGCAGAGTGGCTTCTTTTAACAGTGCTGAGGGAGGGTCACGCGGCCTGCCAGTACAATCGCTTAGACTTTACACTTTGTTGTGCCTATGTACTGGCACTACTCCTGACTGCCCTGCTAACTGCCACCTTAGCCTTGTGTGGAAAGGCGCGGCAGTGGCACTGCAGTGTTGTTTGGCTCTTGGTCTCAAGCTTCCTCTCTGTGCTGTTATGGGTGGCTTGGGTTGGTTTCTACATATATGGCAATGACATGCTCGGCAAATCTCCAGACTGGGATGATCCAACATTGGCAGTGGCTCTGGTGGCCCAGGGCTGGTTATTGTTGATATGCCACGCAGCCCCTGAAGCCCATGCCTGCCTTCAAGCACCACCTCAGCCTTCAGCTCCAGATTATTTTGACACGTCTCAGAATTCCTCTCGCATGAGGGAGGCCAGCCTTGATGAGGACATCCCTCTTTCACACAGACAATTTGTGGACAACCAGCGGTATGCATTCGATGAAAACACTGCAGGTAGGATGTGGCAGCATTTACTAAGAGGGAATCTGCTGTTTCTTTGTTGAAGCAGATGCTGACGTCCACATTCTGTTGTAGGCCTGGGAGGTGGCAGCCATCATAATGGCAGCACAGGGGCCAGACCTAGTGCGCCCTTCAGAAGTAATGTCTACCAACCCACTGAGATGACCATGATATTAAACGGAGGAGCAGTGAGTACTTTATGAAATAAAAGTTCAATATTTTCCAGAGTTGATTTGATATTGGTGAACAGGGAATATTTTTAAAAGTGTTGTAGAATTAATGGTGAATATAGTTCCAATGTGTGAGAACTGTGCTGCAGGGACATCAGAGTGTTGAGATGCTTCTCCTAGTCTACACAAAAAAGCTAAAACACCTACATGTATAAATATAAAGACACACAGTTAATGAACTATGCGGGATAATAACGAGCTCATATATAATAGATAGATCTCGAATGGGGAGTGGACAGAAACGTGTGCGTCGCAATACGATCTGATCTGAACGGAGACACATAGACATATTAAATAAATAACTTAATGTAGTACAAAGTGCCCAGGTCAGGAAACCTAATCATGAGCAGCAAACCAACATCCTAGTCATCTCTAGTCTTCAGTGACCCAGGTGTGATGTGAGCTTTGCCGTTGGTTGATGGATGATGTCCGGGTACCACCCCCCAGTCCCTACGTGTCTAATACGTACATATAATAAGAGGGCAGTCTTCACCATCATAGATGAAGGGAGGGACCACAGATCTGCAGCCCCACCCAAAGGCCCAAGACAGAGAGACTAGCCCTCCATTCCTAAATGTAGTCCTTGAAAATGATGCATGGGGCACAGTGAGTGTCCGGCCCCTGAAACGAGTCAGTGGTAGATGTTATTGTTCCTGGATTGCCCTGGAGATGTTCAGTGTCTAATAGAAATGAAAGTGAGGGTCCCCGACCTGAGGTAGGACAGGGGGCACTATCGGCAATAAGCCACCCCACCCCCTTGATCCCCCACTGAGACAGAGACCCTCAAGGTCCTATGTGTTGATGAACCGGGATCCGATACAGGGTTTGGTAGGAGCCAGGTCCCTGACTGTCTCCATCGATGTGCCGTCTGTCAGTCCATCCAGGAGCAGCACCACCCCACCGTCCCAGGGGCTACGAGAGAACCACCAAATGGGCATCCATGAAGTCCAATCCAATCCAATACAGGGCTGCTTGTTGATTGTTCCCCCAAATTAATATTGTCTTACCAACCTTGCTCCAAAACGCAGTGTCAATCAAAGGGTTTTAGTCTGGTGTCTCTGATTATTAAATGTCGTGGGTATGCATGGGCAATGTTAGCAGAGTCATCATTCACACTTGGGTGAGTGTAAACAGAGAAGACATCAAATTGTTGGGTCAAAGGCAGGATGTTACAACAAACACCTTCTCTAACTTCCTTAAAACCAACTACAAACCCTGAAATCTGCACACAAGACGCTGCGCTTTCAAAAATACTCCAACTTGTAAAAATGTGAGGTCAAACTTCAATGTGGGGAGCACGTGGAACGTTTAATAGAATCCTCATGGTTCTCGTAGAATACTATACCGAGAGTTATTCAAAGTCAGCTCAACACAATGTAACTATTTGGTTCAAGACTCATTCATTCATTTTTCAACCCGCTTATTCCCTTTTGGGGTCACGTGCGTCTCCGGTGCACATTGGGCGAGAGGCGGGGAAACACCCTGGACTGGTCGCCAGTCCATCGCAGGGCAACTGCTTCAAGATTGATTCGTGGAAACATCATTTGTGTATAGGGCTGGGTGGTATGACGGTATATATCGTTACTGCGAAATGAAATGTGTACCGTAAAATCGTTTTTCATTCCGGGGATACAGAGAAATGTGAATAAGTCATGTGCAGCACAATGGTCAAACCATTGATTACAAGACTGAAAGATACACTAGGAGGCTGTAAAAACATGGAAAAAGAGAAACACACATTGGTGAAAAGAAAATCCAGAGCAGGAGGAGGAAACTCGTAATTCATTTATATTATAAGTTTAAAAATGGAATACAAAATGATTAAATAAGATCAAGTCCTTTATTTAAATATGCTACTGAACAAAGCAGAATTTCACAGCATGCAAATACGATCGCTAAGATCCTGCCCACAAAAGTATTGGATACATCATTCGATTCTGAACCCTGGGCGCCTCCAGAGGAAGGCATGAACTTATCAAGAATTCCTCACACTCCAGCTTCTTCTTTGTTGAAAAATACTAAGAGAGTTCCAACACATCTTTTGTCATTCCATGAACTGCACCCGTGATCCAGCCAATCAGAAGCAGAGAAAGGCGAGGCTTTAGCCCCAAATATCTGGAGAACGATCTCTCCTGGAGCATCTGCATTTATCAGACACCTATTGCTGGATATTTATTCACTCACTCGAGATTCAATCTCAGGTCCTACTGCTTTAGACTCAAGCGTTCGAGCCACCACACCACTCTGAGAATTTATACGTTTATAAGAAGTGTTACACTGTATACAAAATCTAGCCACAGGGGTTGCAAGCCAGTGACTTCTGTGCCGGTCCCAAGCCCGGATAAATAGAGAGGGTTGCGTCAGGAAGGGCATCCGGCGTAAAAAATGCCAAAAACCTAATATGCGAGTCACCAAATCGATTTCCATACCGGATCGGTCGAGGCCCGGGTTAACAACGACCGCCTCCGGTGCTGTTGACTTACAGGGTGCCGGTGGAAATTGGACTACTGTTTGTCGAAGAAGGAGAGGAGGGAGAAGGATTCGTCGACAGAAAGAGAAGAGGAAAGGCTGGAGTATAGATCTGAGAATAGGGACTCTTAACGTTGGTACAATGACAGGGAAGGGTAGGGAGCTGGCGGACATGATGGAGAGAAGGAAGGCAGATATTCTGTGTGTGCAGGAGACCAGGTGGAAGGGTAGCAAAGGGCGTAGTATTGGAGGGGGATACAAACTGTTTTACTATGGTGTGGATAGGAAGAGAAATGGGGTAGGAGTGATCCTGAAGGAGGAGTTTGTGAGGAATGTTTTAGAGGTGAAAGAGTGTCAGACAGGGTGATCAGTTTGAAGTTAGAAATTGAAGGGGTGATGTTGAATGTAGTGAGTGGTTATGCTCCTCAAGTAGGCTGTAAGTTGGAAGAGAAGGAGAGATTTTGGAGTGAGTTGGATGAGGTGATTGAGAGTGTTCCCAGAGGAGAGTGAGTAGTAGTGGGAGCAGATTTCAATGGGCATGTTGGCGAGGGCAACAGAGGTGATGAGGAGGTGATGGGCAGGTTCGGTGTTAAGGAAAAGAACCTAGAAGGACAGATGGTGGTGGACTTTGCCAAGAGGATGGAAATGGCTGTAGTTAATACTTATTTCCAGAAGAGGGAGGAACATAGAGTTACCTACAAGAGTGGAGGTAGGAGTACGCAGGTAGACTACATCCTTTGTAGACGAGCCAATCTGAGAGAGGTCAGAGACTGTAAAGTAGTGGTAGGAGAGAGTGTAGCCAGACAGCATCGGATGGTGTTGTGTAGGATGTTTCTGGTGGTCAGGAAGAAGAGAAGAGGAAAAATTGAAAAGAAGACCAAGTGATGGAAGTTGAAAAAGGAAGAAGATTGTGAGGAATTCAGACAGAAGCTGAGACAGGTTTTGGGTGGTCAGGAAGAGCTTCCAGATGACTGGGACACTACAGCAGAGTTGATCAGGGAGACAGGGAGAACGGTGCTAGGTGTGTCAGCTGGAAGGAGGAAAGAAGATAAAGAAACATGGTGGTGGAATGAGGAAGTACAGGACATCATCCAGAGGAAGAGGCTAGCTAAAAAGAAGTGGGACATTGAAAGGACTGAAGAAAGTAGACAGGACTACAAGGAATCGCAGCGCAGAGTGAAGAGGGAAGTGGCAAAGGCCAAACAGAAAGCATATGATGAGTTGTATACCAGGTTAGACACGAGGGAAGGCGAGAAGGAATTGTATAGATTAGCGAGACAGAGATGGGAAGGATGTACAACAGATAAGGGTGATTAAAGATAGAGATGGAAAGGTGCTAACAAGTGAGGAGAGTGTGCTGAGAAGATGGAAGGAGTATTTTGAGGAGTTGATGAATGAGGGGAATGAAAGGGAAAGAAGGGAGGAAGAGGTGAATATTGTAGAGCAGGAAGTTGAAAAGATTAGAAAGGATGAGGTGAGGAAGGCTCTGAGGAGAATGAAGAGTGGAAAGGCTGTTGGTCAGGATGACATACCTGTGGAGGTGTGGAAGTGTCTAGGAGAGACAGCAGTGGAGTTCCTGTCTAGGTTATTCAACAGGATTTTAGAGAGTGAGAAGATGCCTGAGGAATGGAGGAGAAGTGTCCTAGTACCAATCTTTAAGAACAAGGGTGATGTGCAGAGTTGTAACAACTACAGAGGCATAAAGTTGATGAGCCACACAATGAAACTTTGGGAAAGAGTAGTAGAAGCTATGCTAAGAAGAGAAGTGGATATTTGTGAGCAGCAGTATGGCTTCATGCCCAGGAAGAGCACTACTGATGCAATTTTTGCTCTGAGATTGTTAATGGAGAAGTACAGAGATGGTCAGAAGGAGCTGCACTGCGTCTTTGTGGATTTAGAAAAAGCGTATGACAGGGTGCCGAGAGAGGAACTATGGTCCTGTATGAGGAGGTCAGGAGTGGCAGAGAAGTACGTCAGAGTAGTCCAGGATATGTATGAGAGAAGACAGCAGTGAGATGTGCTGTAGGTCAGACAAAGGAGTTCAAAGTGGAGGTGGGGCTACATCAAGGATCAGCTTTGAGTCCCTTCTTATTTGCTATGGTGATGGACAGGTTGACAGATGAGGTCAGGCAGGAATCTCCGTGGACAATGATGTTTGCAGATGACATTGTGATTTGTAGTGAGAGCAGAGAGCAGGTGGAGGAAAACCTGGAAAGTTGGAGGTCAGCTCTAGAAAGAAGAGAAATGAAAGTCAGTCGCAGCAAGACAGAATACATGTGTTTGAACGAGAGGGAGGGAAATAGAACAGTGAGGTTACAGGGGGCTGAGGTCAAGAAGGTGCAGGAGTTTAGGTATTTGGGGTCAACAGTCCAGTGTGGCGGGGAGTGTGGAAAAGAGGTGAAGAGACGAGTGCAGGCAGGTTGGAGTGGATGGAGAAAAGTGTCAGGGGAGTTGTGTGACAGAAGAGTGTCAGCAAGAATCAAAGGAAAGGTGTACAGAACAGTAGTGAGACCAGCGATAATGTATGGGTTGGAGACTGTGGCAGTGAGGAAGAGACAAGAGACAGAGATGGAAGTAGCAGAGATGAGGATGTTGAGGTTCAGTTTAGGAGTGATGAGGATGGACAAGATTACGAACGAGCACATCAGAGGGACAGCTCAGGTTGGTTGTTTTGGAGACAAAGTCAGAGAGGCCAGATTGAGATGGTTTGGACATGTGCAGAGGAGGGATAGTGGTTATATTGGTAGAAGGATGTTGGAGATGGAGATGCCAGGCAAGGTCAAGAGGAAGACCAAAGACAAGATATATGGATGTGCTGAAAGAGGACATGAAGGTAGTTGGTGCAAGAGTAGAGGATACTGAGGACAGAGTTAGGTGGAAACGGATGATTCGCTGTGGCGACCCCTAAACTGGGAACAGCCGAAAGGAAAAGAAGAAGAAGAAGCATTTTAAAATTCTAAATATAATGAAATTATTTGACCAACATGAAAATGACGACTGTCAATCTGCACCCAGTATGCACCCCTGCTTTTAGTCCAAAGTGAACTTGTGCTAATTGACCCCTGTGACTCTAATTAAGGCTCTTATAAGAAGAAAACTAGTTATTGAGTTAATGACTGAAATCTAAGTGATAAGTTTGGATCCCATAAAAGATTAAAGGTACATGAAAACAACTTTTGATATTGAATATATGCAGCCCAGTGGTGTAGTGGATGGTACGCCAGACATGCATGTGTGGTTGTGCTGGGCGAAGTGGGCTTGAATACTGAACCCATTGTCATTTCCCATCCTTCCCCCAATAAAATTGAATGACTGCATAACTGTCCTTCAGCTTCTCTGACAATACCTCTCTTTCCCTCTTGAAGTTTCCCATGTGCTTCTCCTCTGAGCTCCACGGACGACATCAGTCTAAGCTCCTGAGACTGGATGTTCCCCAGGAAGAGCATCCGTAAACCCGTCAGGCTGTTCAGAGCACCGGGTTCCAAGGCGGCCAGTTGACATCTGCTCAGGTCAAGCACTCGGAGAGCTGAGAGGCTGTAGAGATGCTCCTTCAGCAGCAGGGGGAGGTAGTTCCCTGACAGGTTCAGTTTCACTAAGTTACTGAAGCCATTTAGGCTCCTGAAACTCTCAGGGTGAGTAAAGTCTAAAAGATTTTCTGATAAATCCAGCTCGGTAGCATTCATCCAGATGTGGTGTGGTACAGACATAAGTCTTAGCCCACTGCAGTCAAAAGCATCCTGAAATGCAGAAACACTATTATTATGAACAGCACAGATTTTGTACAGATTCTACCAAAAAATACAATGTTTCTGGTGATATAATCACACGATTATATGTTTTTTAAGTATACAATGACCTCAAAACTGAACTAATCACCATTTAATCATCATACATCCAATATATTTTTAAGGGGAAAAGAGAAAATTAGCTACTTGTGGTATTGAACAAGAAACAAGAGATTATTTTCTCACAAGATAGCCCACCAACAGACTGGGTAAACCTCTATCACCAAAAACAGGAAACAGCGGCTGCAAACAGGATACTCCTGATGTAGCAGTACTTGCTCCGTCTCAGTGAACAAAAGAAGACAGAGTATGTGGGTCTGTGTGCGCGTGTGTTGTTTTCCTCACAGTGTCTCTGTTGACCGTACATGGACCAACAGTTTGGAGTATGTCCCTTGATCCAAAGACCCCAACATACAGGAGCAGGCACACTGTGTATACGACCGACCCCATGTTTTCCAGCTTCCTGCCAAAGGCAAGTGAAAATATCAGACCCATAAAATAGCTTCCTATAGAACACACATTTGAAGTGAAACTACATAGATTGGGTCAGGCCCGGGTTTTGACACTGGAATCAAAATAAACATTGTAGCTCTGTGAGTTACACTAAAGGTTATACACAATCTTTGTGTTTACTACTGCCCTTATATCTGAAGTGATCTAGAAATGTGCCGGAGTCCAATGGAACAGAACTTGAATCAAAGCATGTTAATGGTATGGCAATTGGCTCCAATTGTTTCATGAAGACCACTTCTGGTAAGACTACTCTGGACTTTAGATAGGTGTACCTGGTTCTCTTTCTGCATCTTCAAAAGAGATTTAAAAGCACATCTTGAAAACCAAGTCTGCTTTGAAATCTATTGGAGACCTTGTGGATGCAGTATAGCTACTTTGTGTCTCGTTGCTGTGCTGTGGCCAGTTTTAAGCCTTCTACACAGATGTTTCTGATTCGGTTCATGGTTAGGTTTCCATCAATGTGTAACATTGATGATAATTAGCTTTTGTTTTGTATACTTACTTGAGTGTACACCGGACTATAGAGTCATACGAAATCCTTGGCTTGGTACAAGTGTACCTATACAAATTGCTACTGGTTTGAAGGCTTAACACACATTTTGCCAAAATATTGGCCTTTATCTGGCATTTATTTGACACTGTAAGACAGAACAATGCCTATGTCTGGCTAAGGTGATATTGGTATTAATGTGGTTCAAGCTGCATTGATAAGTTATTGAACTGGCTGTGATTTGGGTCAGTCACGGTTCATATCTAGTCATGCAAATGCTTCCAATAACATTGAACCCTGCATCTGACCAAGTCTGAAACTATGAAGCGAACATCTTTGAAATTAGGATGACAAAAAAAATATTTTTAAATGATTGAATTAAAAAAACGTATTGAATTTATTGAAATTAGGTCTAGTGCCGTGGCCTGGTGGCTAGGGCGCAGAATGACAGGTTTGAGTCCATAGCTGGTCTACTTTCCCATCCCACCTCATGTTCTTTCCACCTCACTACCACCACTCTCTGTTTATAACAATCACTAAAGGCTACGGCTAGAACAAAAAATATGATTTAAAAAATATACATTTAAATTAAAATTACAATTTTCTTATTGTATCATGTGCCTGCTGTAAAATAAAATATTTTCCATCAAGGAATATTCATTGTTTCATTAACTAAGATTGTTACGTTATTTTTTTGGGTCAAAATGTCTACAAGTAGTAGATATTTTTTTTTTTTTTGGTTCTGTTCAGTATGAAAAATAAATTAAAATTATTAAACAGTTTCCATTTTGTACAAATGACCTGAAAAGAAAGCCTGAACCTCAGATCCCAACAAATCATGGCTTTGCAGCAATTAGCCATGGCTTTACCTCATGTACAATAACCAACCATGTAAAAGAAAAAAAAACACCATCTGTGCTGCATTTCCTTATATCCTTATCTCTGTGGGATTTCCACAGGGGCTGCTTCTCAAGGAGGCTCCAGTGGATCTGCACAAGGCCCTTCCTTTCACTCCCTTGTGCTCGCTCTATTAATTTGGCTGCAAACAGTGGTCAGGAACTGCTTTTATCTCTTTTAGTCTCAGGACACTGCTGTAACAGCATACCTGCATGATCTAGGAGTTAGCAGACTTGGAAGGGAGCCTCAACTTATAAGTTTATGGAAAGTTGAGCCACACCGCCCCCTGCTACATTGTTTGTTTTGGAAATGTTGGAAACTAAAAAAATTACTGATTGCTGCTGTGGAGATCTATGGATCAAACGTAATTATACAAAAAGGATGTAACAAAAATGATCAGCTATCAATCTATATGTATTATTAATCCAGTTCTGAAAGTTACTTTTGAGTTTTTAGGCTACCTACCTTTCTGAAGCTCCTCTGATCTTTTAGACAGGGTGAGAAGTCTTTAGCAAGCAGCTGAAGCGTGGTTAATTATTGATCCAGCAATGTATACACCTTTATTTATCCAAGCTTGTTTTAGATGACAACAATGTATTTAATGTATTGTGGACATTAAACTAGTGTAATGTAACATTTGAATGGCACATTTAGTAAGTGTCCTCTCACTCGCATGCCAAGGTGATTCGTTTTTGACTTTTT
>SRMA01026277.1:103517-124478 GCA_007224835.1 Danionella cerebrum | reverse complement strand
CGCACCCAATTTTTAAAGAGGAAAATACAGAAAAAAAAGATTCTGAACCAAATACTGTTGTAAAATATTTTATATCAACTATGTAAAAGTTAACAGCCAAACATGTAACATGAACAGACAGTAAACAGTAAAAGTAACAAAAAAAAAGGCTGTAATGTTTTCTTTGCCCCCACTCATCACTCTAAAGTCCACCATTCGTTATCACCATCACTGTTCCAGTGCAACGTTGCCCCCACATTAGTAATACCGTAATAGCCAGTAACATTGTCACTACATTACTAATAATAGCTAGTAACATTGTCACTACATTACTAATAATAGCTAGTAACATTGTCACTACATTACTAATAATAGCTAGTAAGATTGCCCCACATTAGTAATAATACAGTGGTTCTCAAACTTTTTTAGTCGAGCCCCCCTGTAATCAAACACTCCCTAATTGCAGAACATGTTACTTACGTTTGTTATCTCATATGTACATGTGTGAGATGTACCGTTGAGAGATGATTTGAGTTTGAGTTTATTAAAGAAGAGTTTCAGTCATTGAGACCGTTTTGTTTACCTCGCGAGCGCGAGCGCGCGCGCGCGCGCACGCCCGCGAGAGAGAGAGAGAGAGAGAGATAAAGAGCGAGCGCTGGAAACAAGCGTATGCTTTTTGTTCTAATATAAATCCTTTTGATTTTTGTCAGCTTATGAAAACCCAAATAACTCCAAAGGATCAAACTGTCCAAGATTGTGAAACTGTCCAAGTGAATGTTTGGCGGAAATAAAACCCTCACAGACTGAAGACGATGCTTATCGATCATCATCTTATTGTCAGGCTCAAAAAACAGCAGACAAACTATGAGCTGTGCCCATTTCACATCTTGAAATGTATTTTAGCGTGAGAAAACGGGTTTGTAGCGTGAGAGATCACTCAAATGCGAGAGTCAGCTGATCTCTGTAGTTTCGCTCGTGGCGTAAGTATGGATGCGGATGCCAAAGGCATTGTGGGAAATGTAGTTTTTCCCCCCGTTTTCGTTACGTCCGCGCAATGGCAGAGATGGGCGATGACGTCAGCGCGCAGCGCTTGGTAAACAAATATGGCCGCGGCTTCGGCCTAGCTCCGGAGCTCTTACACCTCTCATACGGCCGTTACCGGACTTCGCGGCGGTTTGCATTCGCTTCATAAGACGCACCAACTTTTCCCCCTCAGTTTTGGGAAGAAAAAGTGCGTCTTATGAGCCGAAAACCTGGTATGTCTCTAGCCACAGACATAAAATAGATACAAATCTGTGCATGCCTGCTTGGACTGCTGCCCTTAAAATTATAAACTATTTAGGATTATATTTAGGATGGTCCCTCCTAGTGCTACCGATTTCAGCTTTACCACTTTTTTCCATGTTCATGTGAAGTGAAGGGGTGTCCCAATTCTCTTTTGAACAAAGCTGAAATGCTAAGTTCTGGATGCACACTTCAAACATTTATTGGCCAACAGTATGAGCAACAAATGTATGAAATTGTGAGATGATCTGGAATGCCATGCACCATGCATTAAACATGTGTTTAAAATGCTCCCCCCATAGCCTGTGTAATAATGCCTGTGGATGACGGTGTGAGGCACAGAGAAACCAAACTTTATGATTTTCCCTCGTTAACTTCACACTCTTTTCTCAATGGGAGAGGGGAGCAGAATATATGTCCTTATGAGAGCCCATCATTTTCAAAAATCTTTTTTTAATAGTTAACCAGTTTTCAGCCACATTAAACACAGCAGACAATATAATTGTGGCAACGTCAAACATATGCAACTCTCAGAGGTTCTTATGTTTACTTTTTAGGGCATCGTAGCCCTTCAAAACATACTCTGAGAATATGCAAGTTGTACACTGGTTTGCGATTATGCAGAACAGTCTGGCATCATCTTCAATCTGAAAGATTGTCAGTTGGAACACAAAAACCCTTAACTTTCACTAATATCTTTAAAAATCTCAGTGTTGTGGTTTTGTTTTAATAGTATTAGAAGGACTAAATACCACGAAACTATGAAATTACTAAGTTTCATCAAGATTCTTCATAACATCCCCAAGATTTCAACTCAAGATAGATTGAGGATGAATAAATGAGGACAGAAATGCTGTTTTTGGGTGAACTGTGCATTAAAAAAAATAAAATAAAAAGTCAAAACATTGGCAGATGGATCACAGCAGCAGATCAGCTTCATCATCATTAGCATCCTGCAGGCTGAACCGTAGAGAAAATAGATCCCTGACCACCCTAGCTGTAGTTTCCATGAAGCACACCATCATCTTACTTTCCTCACACAAATAACAGTTCCCTCATTTAGGGAATGTGTTACTATCACGACGACTACATTTCATCATATAGGGAAAAGAAAATTTGCTTAAAGCACAAATAACCTTGCAGTATTTCACATCATCTGCTATTTACGTTATAGCCAATGCCAAAAGCACTTTTGAAGAAAGCTGCAGCTCTCCGTCCAAAGAAAAGGCAAGTCCGGGTTCAAGTCTGGATTAAGTTATTTGATTATGCTTTTACTGGGGTTGTAACATTACAAGTCACTATATTATGTTCACTTTATGGAAAGTGTCGCAGTATCACAAGTATAAAATGATACTGAAATGTCTTGTTCTTCATCTATTCTTATTGCTCCTGTCATTGCTCTGCATGGATCATTGAGCACATCACAGCCTCTAGAACAGATGCATGAATTTAAATGCAAAATAGAATAGTTCACCCTGCCCAAGACTGCAGCTGTGTCAGGTCTAGAGCATTGTAACATTCCAGGATTGTGACTCAACATTTGTCAATATCCTTAGCTTCTTTTACCTGGAAAACATTACAGTGACTCTTATCCAAATGTGAGAGAATGTCCACTTTGTCCTCTATTATGCTTAACCAACAAAAGCAAGGTCACTTTTAATTGGGTGAAATGGAAAATCGGATGATGCATAATCATTGTTAGAGATTTAGTTTAAGATGTCTTATTTATAAATGAAGTAAAATGCTAATATGTTGAAAGATAAATTATGTTGTAGCTGGTTTACCTTTATGGGGACAGCAGATGAAAAGTCTGTCTTCCCCTAAAGGTTCAATTAGAATTCAAATGGCAAACTCAGTCGCAGTTTTTAGCTTTTCTGACCTATTAATGGAAAAATGCGGTGTTTACATGTTAATTTGGCCAAATGTTGCCAAGAATAATCAAGTGTTCGTCATTAATAAGCAAAAATGAACAAGTAGTCTTTGGCTAAAGACGAATGTTTGAAAGAATCATTTCGTTCGTTCTCTCATGTAATTGAGCAAAATAAAAGACTCCCAAAATTACAAGTACAAAACACATGAAGGAATGACTTACTCCTACTAGAGTTGAGTAAATCAAATAAATACTTCTTACCCTCGGTGTTATCGCCTCGAGTCTGCGATATAATGAAAACCCCGACAAAAAGTATTTTGATCATCCTCAAGCGAATCAAAAAGACGAATTTAATGTGGATCGTAATTGACGCAGTGAATCCCACGCAGCTGAAGAAACTCTTGCTTTCCTTTTCAGGATCTCCAGCAGCAGTATAGAGATTCCCCCAAACACGAATAGCCAACCAAAGTTCTTGAGTTTTCAACGCTGTCGGGAGGTGGCGCTACTGTTCCACGGGTGCTTGGTTTGAATCCTAGCAAATCACGGTATTGCTTTCTTTTCTTTATTTCCATCATAATAACCCCCTTGTACTCATAGGAACTACGTAAGGTGGCTATAAATCTAATATATGGCATGTGCTTTAACTTATTATGTCGCCTGAACACTCTTTTGTCTTACTCTCAACATATAGTTCAACTACCACAGAAAGTTTAATTAATAGATTAATTGATGTTTTATGGAACAGTTGTTTAATTTCGATTAAAATTTGGATGTATGAACTGGTGATGCCCAGCAGCAATGCCCAAACCAGTGCATTACCAATCTAACTATTTGGATAACTTATTGTTGCAGTACTTTGAGAGTAAACAATGCTATGTGCATACTTTTAAGTGTGCATACTAGTAATGTGCATACTTGTAATTGTGTACACTAGTATTGAGCACAATTTTAAGTGTGGAAACTAGTTTTGTGCATTTTAAAGTGTGCATTCTAGTATAGTGTGTATTTTTAAGTGTGCATGCTTTTTTGGAGCAAACATTTAGAGAGTGGAATACTAATATTGCACATTCCTTGTAATTGTGCACACTAGTTTTTTTTGCATACTTTTAAGTATGGATACTAGTATTGTACATACTTTTAAGTGTGTACACTAGTTTTGAGCATACTTTTAAGTGTGCATACTTGTTTTTTGCATACTTTTTAGTGTGCATATTAGTATTGAGCATGTTTTCGTTTTTTTTATTTTGTGCATACTTTTATGAATTCATACTTTTAAGTATATATATACTAGTTTGGAGCATCATCATATCTTTAAGTGTATATACTTTTAAGTGTACATACTTTTAGATGGTTATGCTACTTTTAGCGTATTTTTTATAAAGCATACTCATGGCCATACAATTTTGTGTTTTTGTATACGACACATTTAAAGTTTTTGTATGCTATGGGCTTGTACAGCCATTCATTCAGTTTCATTAACTGCTTGTTCCCTTTCGGAGTCACTGGGATCACTGGGATCTTTCACTCACATTCATCCCCTAAGGGTATTCAATTAATATAAATGGTGACTTGCCAGTCTTTCACACGAAAGAAATATAGTATTCAATTTATAGTATTCAATTAACCTGACCAATGTTTTTGGAGTGGAGGAAACCCACGCAAGCTGGGGAAGAACATGCAAACTTTTACCAGGAAGGTTACCGACAAGCTTCGAACCAACAACCCTCTTACAGGAAGTGTTACACACTGCGCCACCATGGCGCCCCTTCATCACAGTCATTCTTCCTAACTTTTACATTCTGCTTTAATCGCATTTTCATTTTTATTCCCAGCTGTCAATTTCTGTAGGTTCTACTTTCAATCTGTAAAGCACTTTGACTAAACCATGGAATCCATGGAATGTTCTATATAAATAACTTTATATTGCCTGAATAAAATAAGCCGACCATCAAATGGACCTGTGAGTTCTGTGTTACTTTCAATTAGTTACGATCTAACATCACGCATCTGGATCTTTATAAGGACATTGGCATTCATGCTGCTCCGAATAGTTGAGTAATGTGTCTGTCGCTTTAATACTAAGAGCAATCCTCCCGATCCGCCTCTTCCATTTAAGGGCAAATGTTCTTTTCTCGGCCGAGAAAAAGTCTTCCTGGTTTCTTGACATATAGTAGACCGCCTTCCCCTTTAAATGTGTTTTGAAGCAATGCAAAAGTTGTGTTCTACGAGTGAATTTCCAAACGTGTTTTCCCGTGGCTGAATCGGTTAGAAGGGGATCCTTTGTTAACCCGCCGTGTTTCCGTCGATCAGGTAAGAGAGTGACTCCGTGTTCAGGAACATTCCGCCCTCCTCGGCTTTTCTTAAGGAACCGACTGTAACAAGCGAATATTATGCTTGTACACAGCGGTGCTTGTACTGAATAATATTCAGTTTATTGTCAAGATGTATAGGTAGGCTGCGTGGCATTTTTAATAAATGTTTAAGTCAGCAATGATGCTGAATGTTATCCCTAGTGACTCGTACCACAATCACTGAAGCTGAGATGGTGCACAGAACAAACATGACGCGCAAAGGCACGTACATGGATGGAATTCTGCTAATGTACCTATTATATAAAATAACAACGTATTATCGCATCGAAATAGCGACATGATGCAGAAATCTTCAGCATGTCTCAGCACTATAGATGAACATTTGAGCTGTTGTTTTGTCAGTTACATAACTCAGTTATATGGTGTGACTGAGATGGAATTCATGGTCCACTTCACTTCTGGTTGACACTGTCTGGATTAGTTTTGACAACAGAATATTAAATCTGTTTTTAATTGATGTATATTCTCTTTTTTTACAATGTCCTAAAAAGGTAGCCGTTATTTGTAGTAGACATTTCTATAAACATGTGTTGCTTCCCATCTGCTAAAAGTAATCTTTTAAAACAACTATGGAATGGAACGGATTACCACAAGGTACTAGAAAATATGGCAACGTTTAAAAATTTAAGAAACAAATAAAGGCACAGTGGGTAGAGCTGTCGCCTTCCAGTCATAAGGTGGCCATCCTCCAGGTACTTGGTTTCCCCCACAATCCCAAAAACATGCGTAGGGTTAATTGACTAATCTAAATTCCCCTTAGGTGTGAACATGTGGGTAAATGGACTGAGATGCACTGGTGACCTGTCAATGGTGTACACCCACTTCTCGCCTAAAGTTAGCTGGAAATAGGCACCAGCAGATCCCAGTGAGCCTGAAATGGAACAAGTGGGTATGAAGATGAATGAATGAAATAAACGAATATGTAGAATTGCCTTGAGATGAATGGCTAATATAACATGTTCATTGTTGTGTGTGTGTGTGTGTGTGTGTGATGCATTGATATGAATTGATAGGACTCTTAGACTAGTGACAACTGGAGTTCCTCAACATTTAGCTCTGAGCAAAAATGCTGTAAACAAAGAATTCTTTCAAAAAATGGGAATGTTAAACTGTTCTTTCAACAATTAACACAATGGAATGAATGAGCAAAAATCTAAATCAAATCAATTTTTGGTGACCAACCTTTTCTTCAAAACTGCTGCAATTGTTCTAGAAACATTGTAAGTTGTTTTAGAAAGAACTGCAGGAATGTTGTTACAAAATATTTGGAGGTCCAGCCATAGGTCTTGTGTGGATGTAGGTTTTCTTACATCCAGCCCAATCAATGATGTTGAGATGAGGATCCTGTAGGTGGTACTTTCAGTACTTCTTTATGTTGAAGATGGTTCTCAGTGACGTTGGCTGTGTGTTTGGAGTCATAAATTTGGGGGCTAATCATACACCTGCCTAATGGTAATACATGAAGTATAAGTATCTATTAGAGCTGGGTGTCAAATTTTTTATTTTGAAATGATTTCTTAAAAAAAAAAAAACAAAAAAAAACGCTCTCTTGTGGCTTGCTCATCGACTGAATAATGGTAATTTTTGGCTTGTTCAGTGGCTGCATTTCAATGTCTTAAGAAGCAAACCACACAACTAAAAACCGCTTCTCTTGAAAATGTAGCTTTGTTCGTAATTATGTATATGTTGAAAGTAGGGGCATTGCAGAATTTTAACTCACTGGACCACCCAAAAATAAAATCAGAAAATTTATATTGATTTTTGAGCCACATTTCATTGAGAACACCATTTTCATTGAGATTTTCTGACCAAATATCCAACTTCATCTGTAGGCTGGTTGTCTAATCCGAATCAATGATCTATGCTAAGAATGGCCGAATACTTTAATAAATGGTGAGACTCAAATTATTATCTCCAAGAGGCATGGAGAATGAGGAAATGTAAACAAAAATAAACTGTGATACGGGGCCAAGCACCCTGAAGGAAAAACATTAATTCATTTATATACCCATTTATTGTTCACGGAGGTCTCCAGATTACTTTGTACTTGAGGCGGGGGAACACCCTGGAGGTCACCAGTCCATCGTAGAGAAGGTAAAAATGAGAGAAAATAGCATCGAACTGAAAAACAAAGGGATAGCAAACTCAAATGGTTTGAGAGCTGTTTGAAGTTTTTTTGGATTTATTTATTTTTTTCAAATTGAATTAGGAAAAAGTAGCAGACAGGAAGTTAAATCAACTATGGTAAGTTCGGTATCTATCTTCTCTGCTCAAACATGGGTAAACGCCAAGATGGGAATATGACAATATGCTAAAGCTATTAAAAGTTATTAGCATTTTTTTTATTTGTTCATATCGTGTGGCTTTTGTTCCCTTCAAGGCATGGTGTCAAACATGCATGCCAAGGTATAGAATTTTAGGGTTTAAAAATAACATTTTTATATATTAATTCAAAATGACTGACTCCCAAAATGGCCCTCACTGCTTAAATTTGACATGGTTCGTAAACATGAACTTGATGCCTGAAACACATTGAGACCAATTTTATGATTTTGGGACAAACTGCTTGGGAGATACATGCCAAAACATATATTTTGCTAATGTTTATTTAGCATGTTTAATGTTTAATTATGTTTGCTAATTATTCAAAAAAGGTTTGACAAATCAAAATTTATATAAGTATTTTTTTTTTTACTGGCACAGTTAGTAGATGATATGAACCAAAATTGGACAAATGGCCTAGGAGGAATTCATCATAAAATTCCGAATCGCAGGAAAATTATTGTGGCACAAAATGCCGATTTGTTCAAAAGTTATCAGCATAAATGTCTGTGCAACTTTGGCGTAGTGGTGGTGGTAAACGGCTTCAGTCAGAGACTCCAACTTTGGTGAGCTCATAGGTTTGTCAGTAAGTGTGCCAAATTTCATAACTTTACTGCAAGTGCTTCAAAGGGCTGGCACTAACTCAATGTCAGAAATGGAAGAAGGAGATAAGGAAGATGAAGATAGAAAGGAGAAAAGCAACCTAAACAATGTGCCTTCGTGGCTTCACTGCTTGGCCGCTAAAAATGTAGTGTTGCTTTACGCAAATTCAGATCTTGTAGAAAGCGATTCTAAAATGTGAGACTGAGCGTATACTTCTGTACCCCGTTTTCTTTACTCATCAATCTAGTGTTGAGGGGATTTGTTGAGCTGCTGCATCAGGAGAATTGTTCGTGGAATGGCTTTGCTGACCTTGCACAGAGCGCCATCTATCTGCACGACACCGGTAAGCAAAAGGGCATTTATAAAGAACTAGAACTTTTTATTTCAGATCCCTTCCTTGTTTCCAGCTCGCGCATACCTTCTCGTTTTTTAGTAACTAACCCAAAGGCTCAATGGCCCTCCTTTCCACCCTCCCTCTTCTCTTTCTATCTGTCTCTGTCTGGACACGTCAGTCACATAACAGGTAATGTTACTGTCTCCTCTTTCATTCCATGGAAGACCTGATAACAACCTCTTTGGTGTCGTTCCCTCTGGCTTCCTATCTTTGTCTCATATAATCGTCTTCACTCTGCGCTTCCTCTGTCTTATCATTCTGCCACTATGCTGCAGTTGACTAGTTTGCGTTTGTGACAATGGCATGTGTCATGCTGTCCTTTTTCTAGCGCCCCTCCATCCCCCAAGTCACGATGAGTAAAAAAGCTGAACTCGCCAAGTGCCAGTTCATATTCAGCTTTTTTTAGCACTGTAACACTTGGTTCAGGGGAATCGATTACAATGCAGCAGTGTTTGTTGGTACAATTAAAACATCACCAACTTAAAGTTCTTCTACTTTTAAAGGATGAGTGTATACCGGCCCGAGGAAGACTTCAGAAAAGGTTAATGCTTATTTTAATCAAGCGTATCTATTTCCTCCATAAATTATTGGCTGATTAATGTTTCATCACTTCACTGCAGGGAAAGCTTTGCCTTGGTTAAAGGGGCAGTTCTCCTGGTGGAAGAGGAAGAACGGGAGGGATTACATGAAGAAAGCGGGTCCGCTCTGCTAGGTCCAAGGCTAGGAGGCCAAGCTTCTGACACTCAGCACAGACATCTGCATGCTATGATTTCCTTGCTCCGACCAGAGGACACAGTCAAACTGGTAAGTATCGACACGTCCCCCCCTCCCTTTTCCAAAAAAAAATCTTACTATATAAACATTGACTGAAATTTTGCATAAAATTATATGAACAGGAAGGCTGTGTTTACTTCCTCAAGAAAGGGTTTCATAACATCAAAAATCAAACCTACATTTTGGTCAAAAATATTGATTAAACAGATGGAAAAGGCCAAACATTTTCCATTAATAATTTAAAAACCCAAATTTTAGGTCTCAAAAGTCTTACATTTAATTAAATTTGCTGTTTTAGGTCTTAAATAATTTTTCACAGGTCTTCATTTTTCGACACACTTCAGATCGAGTGTGCCTGAGATTTCCCAGCATGCACCGTGTGAGCCAGTACATGTGGTTGTTTAACAAAGATGACCGACATAGCATAGTAATTTTTGTAATTTAAGGTTTAAAAGATGAAAACAATTATTTTAACTGAAATTTATATGAAAAATGTCCAAAGCAAAAGACGAATAACAATATTTTGTTGGACAACCAACATAATTATTAAGTATACTTCTCTCCATTTCTGATTTCATGGCCCAAACTTTAAAAAAATATATAACCTACAACTATTATTGATTCACAGAAATGGCTTTGGGGCTGTGTCCACACTTTTATAGCTTTTATTTTGTTTGCCTACTCTTTGTACATCTCCTTCACAAAAACTGTTTTATGGCCACAGATTCTCCAAAGCTGTAAACCACGCAAAGTAAAGAGAATGTCAGTCTCAGAGACTCTAAAAGAACCATAATTTGTCAGTGAGAAGCCTCAGAAGATGCTTTTCTGAACTAGTAAAAGAAAAGTTTATTTTTGGTAAAGCACTGCAAAGTGGCAGAGCTACTGAACAATAAATGGGTCATGAACTAAGAGACCAAGAAGTTCTGGGTCTTTTGACATTTATAAGCTGTAATTAAGTTGTAATTAGTAATCAATATTTTCTGTTTGCCTAACACTGATTGTGTGAGTGCGTAATTTCTTGTGAAATCAGTATTTGTATGATTTACTCCAAAACAATAAATTTACACAAAACGGCACATTTTTCTTTAATACTGAAAGAAACGTGTTGAAAAACACAGAATAGATTTGAATGAATGTACACAGAATTAGCACAGATTGTTTGTATGCTCAGCTTCAAATGTTATATTCTCTCTGTCACAGGCGGTCCGTTTGGAGTCAGTGAGTCAGGTCAGAATAAGATATTTGCTTATCGTAGGGACACTTAACAGAAAAGAGGAGAGTTTACTACTCGGCATGGACTTTCCAACTACAAACAGGTAGAATTAACTTCTTTTAAAGGGGCCATATTATGCAAAATCAACTTCTTAGTATCTTTTAGTATTGTTCCCTCATCAAAAAACATGCCTCAATCTTTCTTGCATGTTTGTGTAATCCTGTATTTCTTTTTTGTGAGCTGAAAACGGCTCGATGTTCCAAGCAGCGCCCATAGTTCTTACCTCCGCCCACTGACCAATCAGATTAATCGCTAGTACAGATCATCTCTCTGTAGATCAGGTGTGTTGCCTGAAAGTGTGTTTTCTGTCCATTAGAATATAGAGTTGGATGATGTCAAGTAATTTGGGCATCGATGACGTCTATAGCGAAACATTGTGATGGACGATGACATCATCCCATTCACCAACTTAGATTTGTTAACAGACTCAACATTGCAGATTGCCTAATAAATTGGTGACGTAGCAACAGTAGCGTTATGCTAACCATCTCAGCCGTGCTGGTTAATAATGTCAACAAAACACCATTAGAAAGAATTCCACATTCTTGATTTCAAACTCCTACACTATTTGAATGAAATAAATCAAAACTTTTTCACACAAACGACACGAGAGCTTGTTGGCATACACAGGCACTGAACTGCATGAAGTGCATTGTTGTCTCTACACGTTTACAGTGGATTCATTAGTTTGGGAAGTGATGAGACTTTTGACTTTATTTACATCCCTTTCCCCAGCCCGAGTGACGCATCGTAAACTTTTAATTCTCATTTGAACGATTTCATGCCATACTATTTAACTTGCGAATGATGGCCATTATGCACTACATTACCCATGATTCCCGAACTACAAGTCCTAAAAGGGGGAGTTTTGCAGAAGTAAGAATTAAAGGTGATTTAAAGATGTTTTTTACGGTTGATATTGCATTTAGAAAGTTATTAACAGTGCAGTGCTGATATAGAGGGCACAAAATATTTTCTATAACTACCTAAAAACTGCAAACTATGGCCCCTTTAATAAAATAGTATTTTAGCTTGAAAATGTTTTATCCTCACTCTTGTTAAACTTTCACACAGTGACGAATGCACCATTGGCCTAGTATTACCAATATGGAGTGACACGCAGGTATTCCTTGATGGCGATGGGTAAGTACAAGATGGTAAATACAAAGCTTCCTTACAAAAAGAAAATTCAATCTATCGTAATGTCCTCATTTACACATAAAAACATGGTTATTTCCGTAAACAAAGTTCTGTTCAAGAGTGATCCTGTGATATCGACATGTTACTAATGCATCTTGTACACAAAGCCTTTGAAAGTTTATTAAGAAATGCCAGTTTGAAATGCATCCGTAGAGTTACTTAAGTTTAGAAATATATGTTTAAACCCTCAGTAGAAGACTTCTGCTTTTCATGAGCGTGTGCTCTCTTTCAGAGGTTTCAGTGTGACATCTGCAGAAGTGACACGAATCTTCAAGGCTGTGTCCATTCAGACAATGTGGTAAGGGTTAAAGCAGGAAATGCTGATGAAACAGACAAAAAAAAACATGCAGTGCAAGTAGATTTATTTACTTTGTGTGGTGTATTTACAATATCTAAATTCCATGTACAAAATGACATTGCATTTACTTGTAACATTTTAAATTAAAGTATTGACACGATGAGTTAAAAGTGAGTTCTCTTTGATTATTCAAAAATTTCTTTTTGTCTCTCACCTCGCTGAAGGTCAGTGTTGCAAGCACTGCACGGCTGCTGTGAACGAGCCATGCAAAGAGCCGTCATACCTGGCTGCGGCCTTGAGTGGGCACAATATTACAAACAGAACGTGGAATCTGACCAGCACTGCCTTAATGAATGGCGCGCTATGACTGGTCTGGAGTCAGTTAGGAAAGACACGCCAAGAAGTTCCTCAAACCGGGACTCAATCGAGAGAGACATCAAAGCCCAACTTAGAGACATCATGAGGACCGAGGACTTGGAAAACATCACTTCAAAACAGGTTTTTTTTGTTATTTTAAATGTATCGAATATTGTTTTTGGTTTCTATTTCAAAAGTAAACAAATCACAACTTTTGGAGGGTGTTTGAACATAAATGTACCATGGCCCTCAGAACAAATGAAAAGAACTTTGCACACTCAACACTACTGCAAAAACACAAAATATTTAAATAAAAAAAATTGTTACTGCAAAATAAAGACAATTACAGAACTGGGGGGGCGCTGGTGAGCTTGTTTACATGCTAGATCTTTTGGCCGGGTATCGCTAAATCCACTGAATACAGACTAAAGTGCCATAAACACCTCCAAATTAGTGTTTATGTAAAATTTCTAAATGGATTATTAATGATTTCAAAAAAATTGCAAATCAAAAAAACAAATTTGAATATTTTTATATGTGTTTTTGATTTGCAGTAGCGTCATGTGGACAGAGTTGATTTGTGTGGTGTTGTGCAAAGGGTCACCAAATAAATGTGTGTATGAACTCATATTAGAGTGGTATAACCAAATAGTAATTTTTGTCATTTAGAAAAGTAAAACTGGATCCACATATGGGGCTGTTTTCAACAATGTGAGAGTAGTTTCCCTGCTAAAAAATGTATACATTTTCACTACAACGTCAACTTTTGTGCTTTGGGGAATGTGAAATTTGAGGAATGTGGATTTGAAATGTGAAATCTGATTTTGATATTTAAAGATTTATTTTTAAAAGCATTCCTTTTTTTTTTAAAAGAGATCAAATACACGGCCCTTGTTTTTTTTATAAAACACTACAAAATTCTGTAAACAAAGGATACTTTCAAAAATGGTAGTGTTAAAGATTTTATTTTCATCAGTGATCAAATGCAGTAAATGAACAAAAGAAAACCATCCGTTGCCTTCTAAACTGCAGCTTCTAGCTTCACACGGTTTTTGAAGGAACTCCGCTGGTGGCTTGTTCCAAACATCTTGGAGAACTAATCACAGATCTTCTCTTTACGTAGCTTTCTCACATACTCCTTTCTGTGCATGTAACCCCAGACCCACTAATGGCTCTATGACATCACTTCCAGTACTTTGCGCTGAAGATATTTATTTGGCATTATGGGGTCATTGTCTTGCTGCAGAATGGGGCCAGTCAAACGCCTCTCTGATGGGATCGTCCTTTATTTCTCAGCAGTGAGAACATCATTGATCCTGATGAAACCTCAAATTCCATTTGCAGAAACGCTTCTACTGCAAATGTTGGGGTTTTTTTGACATCAGAGAACTTTTTGGTTTGTCAAAACAGCATAGATGTCAAATCTTGAACCCTGAGTCTGCTTTGAAATCTTGCAGTATACCTACCGCTTTTCTTGACGCTGTGCTCAATCTTTTCCTGACAAGCAACCGTCTACATTAACCTCTTCCTGATAGAGTTTGTCTTTTCTCTTCTGTAATCTCAGAAAAATGGCCAAGAAATCAGAAAATCTGTAAACTTATGAGCAGAGCTGTATGTGATGATCATTGCACCAATTGGTTGATAATAGAAAGTCATGGACTTTGTCCAAGTGTATCTATAAGAACTCATGCAAATGTTCATTCAAAGAATCATGAGCCTGACCACATTAACCAAGAAGCACACAGAAGCATAACGGTGCATTAAACCCAAAAAAGGTTAGAAAGAATTACATTTTGCTTTAAAAGCAAATAGCTTTGATTTTAACCACTTTGCAAGTGCAACTTGATTAGTTTTTTTTAGATGCATATTTGTGTGCATTTTAGTCATATCTTTTGTTTTTGTGCAGAAAACTTTTTATGCACAATACAAACCTGGTTATATGCAAATGTTTTTAAGCAGGATCTTAATGACTCTTTCGCTAGAACCCACTCAGTGTTAATGTGCCTGGGCTTGTCGTGGCTTATCCCGAAAATCTTTGTGGTGTTCATGTAAATGTTTAGTGAGAGAAGCTTGCTGGACGGAAGGACTAATTATAGTTTGCAAATCTGATTGTTTAACATAACCATTATAGCAGTTTGGTTAATTATGGTAAAAGGTTTTCACTGATTTTTTTTTTTTTTTAACCATGCTGCACTGCTCTGTCTGCACACAGATCGCTTCATGTGATCAGGCTGTTTATTACAGTCCTTCACTTCCTACATGCTCTCTTTGACTACCAAGTCATAATTAATAACAATTTTAAATGTAATTCCATCATACTGTCACTCAGATTAATCTCATAAATGCCTCTAGTTAACAGCATCTTCAAACCGCAGCATGTTGTTGAGTAAATAAAAAGAAGGCTATTTAGAATACACAACTGTCTGACACTCTTGTATTTGGAAAAGCATAAGCTGCTCTTTCCATCCACCTATTTGTATGAAAAAAAAAACATGGACGGAAAAACCAAGATTTTTTGGACATTTGGAAAATGCACATAAAAATTATATACACAACTTTTTCTCAGATAAGAAGAAATTTGCATAAACTATAACAGAAATATACATTTGACAGTAGCTTTTACCCAAAGTCACTTTACCGCCAAATAGCAAACTGAGTCAAACCAGTTTGGAATGCAACATAAACGACATTAAATCAAAACACAACCAAAGAATTTACAAAGTGCAAGTCCACACATCGAAACGCGGCTTGCTTAGCTTTATGAAATAAAGTTGCAGGCAGGTAATACTTGCGCAGAAGTTAGGGTTTGGGGCCTTGATATACAGGATGTAAACAATATGATCTTTTCAGAGATTTACATGCATTGAACATTAAACTGTTTAATTTCTATCTTTTGATCGCGATTTCTAACTGTTTTTGCGTATTTGTGCTACAAGACGTCTATGTCTCATCTGTATTTTAATTATTTATGAGCCTGACCACTATTATTCTATGAGAATACGCCTCATTAATTTTTTTTTAAATAACAATCATTTTTATTTTAGTTATTAATGACCCCTAACTCTTAAAATGTCAGGTCAAGACCATGCAGTAGTTTGAAGTTCAGAATGGTTCGCAAGTGTTGTTTTCGTGGTGATACATTGCTTTCCCTGTGATGAAGTGAGCGCTAATCTCTGGCTTTGAGCGGTGGATTAGCCACCAACAACTGATTTGTCAAAACTTTCGATTTGAAGCAAGCATTTTCCTCAAGAATGCTATTAGAACTGGAGAATGGTGGGCCTGGGCATTTATCGGCTGTTATTAGGCACTTATCTTTGATATTTGTTATAAAAAAAGCCAAGCCACACCCAGACCTTAAACCTATTTTACGCAACAGTAAACAACCTTTTTTTGCTGCATTTTTTTACATTGATTTTGGGCAGATGAGACCAGAAACAGGTGGCATTCATGGCTCTTTAAGGAACATGAGCTCAGGGAATCTTTCAGATTGCCTTGGTGTTAATTCTTGAACGTGTGTGTAGGTGCGAACAGCGCTGGAATCCAGAATAGGGATTGACATGAAGGACTTCAAGGAGTATATTGACAATGAGATGATGGTGACCATGGCACAGATGGACAAACCTTCCAGAATCTTGGACTACCTTTACTTGGTGAGGGAATGTTTTTACCCTCCGTCGTATTCAGTATATGATTACATCACTTAATGTAAAACACTTTGTATTTTTTTAGGGATCAGAGTGGAATGCTGCCAACTTTGAGGAACTACAGAAGAACAAGTAAAGAGATAATATTGACTATTATTATTTTTTAAAGGGGCTATGTGTAGAAGCATTTGATAAGGATAACAATTTAGTTCGTGTATACCTTTATATGAAGTTGAACTGATTTAAAGCTTCTTTTATTTTCTTTTAGAATTAAAATAGAAATGAAAATACCTTTGCGGTGATGTATTGTTAAGAAAAGTCCAGACACTAGCTTCACTGCTGAGACTGTGGTGAGATGAATATCTAAATATGTGCTGTGCACTTTCATCTCAGTCCTGTGAACTTTCATTAAAACTCTGCTGCCTGAATTTGATCGTTGGCAGAATAAATTATTTTTCTCATTACAGCGGAGGACGTCAGCTCTGTTCTGTGTAGCTGTCAATCACATGGTCCCGCCTAGTTATTTTAGGAAAAAATTAAACCATTGTGAACCACATGCAAATAAATTTGAGCCAAGAAAAAAATCATTGAAACCGTTTTGGGAAGTTCCTTTAGAAAGTACGGTATTTACACATTCCCGTACTTCCCATAGACTTGCATTGGGTGGTAATCATTCTGCAGCCAGCACTATGGGGGCGCTTGCCGCGGTTTGGCTTCTTTCCGTCGGCCATGTAAGACACACTTTATATTATCCAAGTGATCTTTGTGTTAAAAAATATTTTGTTTTTCAAAATAATCTTTCTGTTTTATGGTTTATAAGTGTTAACAATTTAATCTAGATGGCTAAAGTTTATTTAAAAACTTGTTAAAGTGTCATTCGAAAGTATTTTTAAAAATGTTCCCAATGTCACTATGAATAAATTAAGTCAACATACATGTCTCCATAAATTATGTCACCATGAGTGCAACCATCTTTATGATTTCCCAAGTCTGAGCTATGGTTCTGACAAATTGGTTTCTAGTATAAACCGTCTAGTTGCTAAGCAGGGGTCAGTGACGTAATAATGTTGCCTTTGTCACCATAAGTTATATAAACCAACCCCCATGTCTCTATCATTTACCAATCTAGAGTAAACCTTTCGTTGCCAGGGAGCAGTCGTGATGTCATAATTTGTTACAATGATTAGCATTGTCATGTAGCATCTTGAAGAAGTCAATGGTTAACATTTATCACCTTCTAGAGTTCAAATACTTTTGCACAGTGGTTGATATGTTCTAGCACAAACAGATAACAGTCAGTTCTCTGTGATTTATCTTAATTCATTTAGTGGTACCAGTCTGAAAATATAAAACAACTCAAACCAGTTTGGATACCCTGGCTATACCTTGAACGGAGGAGATCCGTTTAGAATTTTCTAAAGAATGTTTGTTCATATAGCCCCAAGATAAAAAAGTGTTAGGATGTATACAGATGATTAATTGTTGTTTTATCACACAAACATTTTTGATAATTTTGGTAGCGTGGGCTACATCTTGAATGTCACCATGGAGATTGACAACTTCTTCCCGGAGAGCTTCTCGTACATGAATATTCGAGTTTATGACGTGGAAGCAACCGATCTGCTCTCTCACTGGAACAGCACCTACATGTTCATCAGTGAAGCAAGGTGATCGAATCCTATGGAATATTATGGCTACTGAGGGGCTGGTTTGACTGGAAAGTAATTCAAGTTGATAGTGGTAAATTAATGTTTTTCCATTTTATTACACAGGAAGAATGGTCAGGCGGTTCTGGTACACTGCAAGATGGGCGTGTCTCGCTCAGCCTCTACAGTCGTAGCGTTCTTGATGAAACAGCAGGGCTGGACTCTAGATCAGTCGCTAAACCATGTGAGAGAACGACGGCCCATTGTTCAACCCAACGATGGTTTTCTAAAACAGCTACAGACGTACAGCGGCATCCTCAACGCCAGGTGGTTCCTCTACTGCAGTGGTTCTTTTATTTAAAAGTTCTAACAAGATTGTATCAAAGTTCAGAATACGTGGATTTAATTATTTGTAATTAGCGCCATGGTTTGTATGAAGCTGGATTCTGATTGGCTGGCAGGTGATGGTTAAATTCATTGAACTGTACAGCTAGCCCAGCTCGGTTTATTCATTTTTAATTAAAATCTTCTGAGTTTGGTGGTCATAGTAACACACTGGATATTGAGTTGATCATTGACCTCCGTGACAGTGATGTGTTAGCGTGATGATAAGTGAAAGGCTTCAAAACGGATGAGGCTGAAGTGGCGGCTTTCATGTAAAGCATCTCCAAACATCTGGACAGTCCCACGAAATGGACTTTCATACATCTACAGAGCTAACAAGTCAAAATTGATCTTTATGACTTTTTATTGACAAATATTTTACTTTTGAATCCAAAATGTCAACCTATTAAGTCAAAGTTTTCACTGTTAGCTATAAATTTTGACTTCTGTATCTCAAAATGTTGACTTATTTAGTGAATTTTCTTTTTACCAAATTTATTTTCAATTTTTAACCCATTACTTTTTTTTTAACCTGATTGGAAATGGACTTCCAAACATCTGCAGAGCTAGCAAGTCAAAATTTAAGATAAAATTTTGACTTCTGTATCTAAAAATTTCCACTTTAATCTCAAAATTTCAACTTTATATCTCAAAAATTATTTTTTTCATCTAAATTTTTTACTTTTTCAACTATTACTTTGTAACTAAAATGTGTCTTTTTTTATATCTTAAAATCTAGACTTTTAAGCCATTTTTATATATTTTTTTACCTGCTGTAAATGAGCTTCCATATTTATGAGCTTAAATGTGTTTTCAGCAAACAGCGGCACAGCGCCCTCTGGAGGAGAAAGTCCAAAGTGGAAGCCAGACGGCAATCAGTCACAGGTGAACCAGCCTCTGGGAGTGAAGGTGAACGGAAAGAGGAAGATGACGTGGAGTCTCAGAGCCCAGAAGAGGAAAGCAGTGAAGAGGAATCTGATGTGAGGACGTCTGCCTTAGAAAAACTCTCTTTTTTTTCTCTCTCTCTCTCTTTTTTTCAAACCAAAGCTTTATGTTTTTTCTGTTACACGCAGGTGTTTGGAGAGAGTGTTCTTGATACGTCAGAGAAAGAAACTGCCACATGCAACAAGGTTATCACCATCCAAGAAATTGAGAAGGTATTAATTTTTCCCCATGTTGTACAATATTTATTATAATTAGTTTTTAATCTACAGTGCATTATTTATTACCAAGGTGTCATCGAGCCCCAGCAGGAGTGGGCGGATGGATTTGTTTTCTCTTATGCAGTCTATTCAGCTTGACGATGAGGATAGAGGGATGGATAAAGAGGTGAGTTAAAAGGGGTGAGAAAGTTCATTCTTCCTATGCCTTTAAACGTCTGTGGGAATTCTTGACCGCAGTGCTGTTCGTCACTAAATGTTTTATTCAAAAGTCCAAAGTTTACACTGATTGAAGATCCAGAATGAATGATTGTTTGAACTAAACCCATTTTTAAACTGATCAATCACTATTTAACAGTTATGGCAAAATTCATTCATTCATGTTCCAACTAGGGGTGAGCGATATCTCGATAAATAAAATATATCGAGATATTTTTTAAACTCGATATGAATTCTGGCATATCGTATATATCGATATAATGTCTATATTTAATTTTCGCCAATTTGCTTGTTTGCTTCTCTGTGCTGCGCTCGTCCGCGCCTCCTTGCTTTTGTTCCCCTCCCCTTGCCTGTCGTCTCAATCAACATGGCGGCGCCCGCAACCAGCCCGGAGGCTACAGAACTTGTTGCAAAAAATGAACAGCTGGCTCCATTATATGGAAATACTTTGGTTTTAAGTCGTCAGACGAACAACAGACAGATGTCTACTGCCGTGAATGCCGTGAAAGTTGCTGCCAACCAAAGCTCAACTAATCTCCACAATTCTATAACGCGGAGTGTAGAATATGAAAGACAGAGCGGAGAGCGCAAGGTGGTGTAGCGTCACAGAGTTCATGGCATTTCGCAAAGCGGTGGACATGGCACCCATATCCGTCGTTGAACAACGTGGCTTTAAACGTATGCTAAAAACACTTGATCCCAGTCAGATACAGTTTACCGAGTCGGCATTACTTTTCGAGACAGGAACTCCCGCGACTGTACACTACAGAGAGAGCGCGGCTTGCTGCTGAATTGGAAAAGGCTACTTACAACAGAGGTCCTGCAAAGATGAGCTTGAGTTGTTTTATTTTTGAATGAAAAGAAGGCAATGTGTATTATTTTACAGTTAAAATATTATTTATGTTATCAGGGATTTTGTTTATATCCTAAATGTTACAGGAGCACTTTGTTCCTATGCACTGCCTGTTTTTTAGTTGTTTTATTTTTGAATGAAAAGACAATATGTATTTCTTTATTGTTTTATAATATGTATACAAGGATTTCTGAAAGAAAATTTGCAGAAGCACCTCTGAGCTTCAATAAAAAACAACTTTGACATTTGTATTATTTTTTTTTTTTTTGCAGTAGGGTTTTTTTTTTTGGGGGGGGGTTATAAATCCTGTAAAGATATCGAGATATAGC